>CAUYRH010156277.1:0-10743 GCA_963574655.1 Perodicticus potto | reverse complement strand
CGCCTTTCTGGTCATCAAACGCTGAGATCCACTTTTCGGTGGAATTATGTCCCCAGTTAGGCTTTGTGAGTTGCGACCTGCTGTCCTCCCTGTGGGAGGGGCCGGCTGCCCCTCCGCCGTTCAGGGGGAAACAGTTTACAGCAGTTTCCGCGGTTATGAACTATATTTCAAACACAACAATCCACCAAATTGCTGTGCATTGCCAAGTGCTCATCCACTACGACAATTCACTCTGCGAAAGGTCCAGTACTCCCTCCCTCTCACCTGCTGACTGGAGAGTGATGAACTACGGAACCGTCCCCGCCGCCATCTTCCAGAACCCCCTCCCTACTTTTTTTTTTTTTTTTTGCTATCAGGATCATTGTCAGACCTTTTTCTATAATGGTTAGAAAAACCTATTTTTCAAATGACTCATGATTTTTATAAGCTGATATGTGAACGTAACTTGAAAATCAAACAATAGTAAAAGCAATACAAAGAAAAAAGCACAAACAGAAACCATTTCAAATCCCAACATTCTACTATCCAGAAATAGCCATCAGAAACCTCAGTGATAAATATCATTTCAGACATATTCAATATGTACATATTTCAAATACAAAACCAAATAATTTTACCAAAAGGACTCATAACATGACATTTGTATTTCAAAAAGTATTAAATTAATATAAATTCAGTAGATCAAAGTAAATAATGCAAAACAAATTGGCATAACTTTAAGTATGTTCCCATAATAGCTATCCCTAAATTCCTAGAATTCAATTCCTAAAGGATCTCCCTCAGGTTTGGGAGTTGCAGAAGGAGATCAGGAAATACAGCAGAAGCTCCATAGCTGACCACCTCCTTAAGTTCATAGACCAGACATATACTACATGTACCTATCAGTACAATAGGCCTGGGTCCTTATGTTGACCACCTCTCTATTTTGACCAGTTTATTACAGTCCCTTTGGTGGTCAACTTAGAGGGGTTCTACTGTATATTAAGAGGCTAGAGACTTTCCCAAGGATTTATTTTGATTCATCTCTACATATAATTCCTAGATGTTAGGTCCTCTGATTTAGAATTACCAATGTTAGGCTCAGCACCTGGAGCTCAGTGGCTAGGGCACCAGCCACATACACCACAGCTGGCAGGTTTGAATCCAGTCCGAGCCTGCCAAACAATAATGACAACTACAACAAAAATAGCCAGGTGTTGTGGTGGGTGGCTGTAGTCTCAGCTACTTGGGAGACTGAGATAGGATAATTGCTTGAGTCCAAGAGTCTGAGGTTGCTATGGCTGTGACACCACGACACTCTACCCAGGGCAACACAGTGAGACTCTGTCTCAAAAAAAAGAAAGGAAGAAATACCAATGTCAGATCACCTTTTTTAATAAATTTATCTTTTAAACCTCTTTCTGCTTTTCATGTTTACTATGAATATCTTCTACTTTTATTCCATGTCAGTAATTCATTTTTAACTATGTACAGTAAGTTCTTTCTTGTTTTTCATTTTAACACCTACAGAAATATACTATTTTAGATCTTAATTTGTTTCTTTAGCTCTACAATCTTTGTATCACTTTACTATTTCGTGTTTGAGCTCTGATTTTATTGAATTCAATTTTTTATTTTTTTAAACTTAATTTTTATTAAATCATACTGTATACATTTTTGGGGTACAATGTGATGATTTGATATACAATGTGGAATGTTTAAATCAAACCAATTAACATAACCATCACCTCATTTATTTTTGTGATAAGACATTTATAATATACTCTTAGTTGTTTTGAAATGTACCCTAGCATTGTGTACATTAGGTAGGATCCTGCCAAATACGCCCCATCCACTCGCCCCCCCCCCTTCTTTCTTTCTGGACTATCTTTGTGTTTTATCATTCCTATCAATATATAAGTGTATCTATATTGGTTTCATAATAGTATTGAGTAAACTGCATACTTTTTTTTTCCATTCTTGAGACACGTTACTAAGAAGAATATGTTCCGTTCCATCCAGGTAAACATAAAAGATGTAAAGTCTCCCTCCTTTTTATGGCTTCACAGTATTCCATGGTACACATATATCACCATTTGTTTATCCATTCATGGGTTGATGGGCATTTGGGCTGCTTCCACGACTTGGCTATCATGAACTGGGCAGCAATAAACATTTTGATGTCTTTGTTGTAAAATGATTTTGTTCATCTGGGTAGATACCTAGTAATGATATTGTGGGATCAAAAGGTAGGTCAACTTTTAGTTCCTTGAGAATTCTCCATACTTCTTTCCAAAGGGGCTGTATTAGTTTGCAGTCTCGCCATATTCATGACAACATTTGCTGTTTTGGGATTTGCTGTAATGTGGGCTAATCTTAGGTGATATCTCAAAGTGGTTTTGATTTGCATTTCTCTGATGATTAAAGATGATGAGCATTTTTTCATGTGTTTGTAGGCCATGTACCTGTCATCTTCAGAGAACTTTCTGTTCCGTCTCTTGACCACAAAGAAATGGGGTTGTTTGTTCTTCTTAGTTTGAGTTCTCTGTGGATTCTAGTTATCAGACCTTTGTTGGAACTATAATCTGCAAAAATCTTCTCCCATTCTGAAGGCTGCCTGTTTGCTTTACTTACAGTGCCCTTAGCTATGCAGAGCTTTTTAGCTTAATCAGATCCCAGTAATGTATTTTTAGTGTTGCTTCAATTGCCAGGAAGTGATCAAGGAATATAGCAAAGTCTCACGTTACAAAATCAATACTTACAAATCAGTAGCTTTTATATATGCCAACAATAGTCAAGCTGAAAATACAGTCAAGGACTCTATTTCTTTTACAATAGTGCCAAAGAAGATGAAATACCTGGGAATACACCTAACAAATGAAGTGAAAGATCTCCATAATGAGAACTATGAAACCCTGAGAAAAGAAATAGATGAAGATATTAAAAATGGAAAAACATACCATGCTTGTGGCTAGAAAGAATCAACATTATTAAAATGTCCACACTACCCAAAGAAATCTACAGATTTCATGCAATCCCTATCAAAGCACCAATGTCATACTTTAAAGAACTTGAAAAACTACTACTTTGTTTTATATGGAATCAGAAAAAAACTCGAACAGCCAATACATTGCTCAGAAATAAAATCAAATCAGGAGGTATCACATTACCTGACTTCAGATTATACTATAAATCTATAGTGATCAAAACAGCATGGTATGGGCACAAAAAAAGAGATGTAGATACATGGAACAGAACAGAGAACCTAGAGATGAACCCAAGCACATATGGTCACTTGATCTTTGATAAGCCTAACAAAAACATGCATTGGGGGAAAGATTTAACAAACGGTGCTGGGGAGAACTGACTGGTGACCTATAGAAGACTGAAACTAGACCCTCACCTTTCACCACTAACAAAAATTGATTCTCACTGGATAAAAGATTTAAACTTAAGACATGAAACTACTTTGCCTTTTTCTTAAGGCAGAGTCTCACTTTGTCACCTGGGCTAGATGGAGCACAGTGGTGTTATCATAATTCACTGCAAACTCAAAAACCTAGGCTTAACCTATCCTCCCTGCCTCAGCCTCTCAAGTAGTGAAACTACAGGCACATGCCGCCATACTTAGTTCTGTTTTCTATTTTTTTTGTTTGGTTTTGGGATGTAAAAAAATCACATCTTTATTTATTTAATTTTTTTGTCTTAGATTTTTCACTTAAACCTGCTTAGTGAGGAAAGTTTTCCCCTTCTTATGTTTGAAAACCCTGGCAGGTCTATGACTCTACCAATCACTCTTAAATAAGAGACAATCCTATGGTTTTTTGAAGTGTGATCACAACCCACAGTCTGATCTGGATGTCCAATACAGTGGAATCCTCCAACCTCTCAGCTTGATTTAGAGTTACTATTTTACCATCTCCCAGTTAGAACCAGCTTCAGGGGCAGCTGCACCATTCCACAGGGGCATGCGGTAGGTCCTTTTTCCTTCTGTACTCCTTGCTTAGCCTGCCAACTGTGAATTCTGAGACTTTATGGCTTGGGTGTAGAAAGCCAGGGTTTTCTGTTTTTTGCAGAGATGGAATCTCCTTCTTGCTCAAGCTGGTCTCAAACTCCTGGCTTCAAATGACCCTTCCACCTCAGTCTCCCAAAGTGCTAGGATTATAGGCATAAGTCACGGTACCCAGCCTAAATTCAATTTCTATTACAACATGAATTATTCATGATGATTTTTTTCTTTGACTGTTTTTAAAATTTAAAAGTGAGTTCTTTATCAAGCTTTTATATGCTAAGTAGACACTGCTTTTGTTTCCTGCTGTGTGTTTACGCAATTGCCATGCTTTCTCTTTTCATCTTGCTCATATCTAACAGGGTCAGATCTGATCTGATGTGAACTTCACCGAATTCTCCTTGGGCTCTTTCCTACTGTGTGTGTGCATGTGGCCCTCTCCTCCTTGATATAATCGGAGATACAGCATACTAGTATACCATCTGATCTCCTGAAGCTTATGTGTTCATAGAGGATAAAAGGTGAGAACTCTGCTACAGAGATGTGGCAATTTCCTAACTGATACCCTAAGCACTAGCCTCCTCTGCAAGAATGATGGGAAATACCAGGAATTTGTTCACTCATTCTCTTTTCAGTACAGGGTAGGAAACATACTTAAGTACCCTACCAAAATCTTTTGCTTCTTTTTAGGTTTTTACTGGCTGCTAATGTTTCTGACATGAAGTTACACTTTTTCAATATTGTGTTGTTATTCATTTAAGCAGGAGAGGGAAAATTCTGAGATCTGGCTCCATTTCATTGTCTTTATCTGAAAATTTTTCTCAGTTGATGAAACATTTCATACAGAGAAAGGAATATATATGGATTCTACTCATACCTCAAATTGATAGTCTGTTTACCACTACCCATTCACATATCACCCCTTATATCCCAGATGTTATTTACAGTCCTGAATTTCACATTCATCATTATTTTGACTTTGTGAAAGTTGATTATATGCACTGGGTCATTCTTATCATGCCCAATTAAACCAGAAAAGGGCCCAGGGGAAAAAGCTATCAGGGTGTATCACACTAGCATTAAAAACTAAATTTTCTCCAAGCCCAGATGCCATAACCTTGAAGACCAATCTAAATTAGTAATTGCTATAATGACCTGCTATGACTCTAAGACCAGTTTTACCTTTCACTGTCACTCACCCATCAGAGAGCCTCACAGCTCTTGAATGCTTTGGCAATGAGTTTTATTTCAAAACAATTCATAACATTTCTCTTTGTAAGTAAAACTCCCACACTTTTCTCTTTAGACATATTGAAGACCATCCAGGTCTGTGTGTACGCTCCAAATAACTCTGTAATTCCCAAATAAAATATTTAATTTCAAGATTGGTTTCTACATATTATTTGAACTTTGACAACTTTATTAAAACCCCTTTGAATCCTTAAACAATATATTGTTCATCTGTTTTGACCTTTTTAAAACTTGTATCTTTCTTTTTTAAATGATGAATGTAACTATAATTCATACTTTCCCCTACTATGGTATATTTTATTATGTGAGCTGCTAATACAAACAATGCTTCTATGTATATGATGTAAATTAAATGTATACACCAAATAATGGAGTTGCTGGGTTATTGCCTTATAACCATATGTATATTTACTAGTTAATATTTTTAGTTTTCTGTTGTAAAAATCCTTCTTTACTCCCATGGACATATATTTTTCATCCTAAAAGTGCCAAAGTTTTATCTTTTAAAGTTAAGCCTTTAATGCTCTCTGTAACTAACTCCCTATAATCCACAAGGCTACATTTGTAATAATAAGTTTCCACATATAGGTAGGTCTGTTCAAGGCCTGTATTCTGTTCACCAGTCTATTTGGACAAATATTACACTGTTAATGTTAATTAACTGAGTAACACGGATCTACCCAGTATGTTTTTCTTCAGTCATATCTTGAATAATTCTCTTCTATATAAATTCCAAAAGTCAAATTTCATTTTTGAAAAAGGATTGGAGATTTGATTGGCATTTAATTGATGCTATGGAACAATTCGGAATGACAAATTTTTATGGTATTATTTATCTATGCATGATTATGATACATGTTTTCATTTACTTAGGTCTTCTTCAATGTTACTCAAGAAAGTTTTTTTAATTTTCATAAACACATAATAGCTATACATATTTATGTGGTACATTTGATTTTTTAATACCAGCACATAATGTATAATGATCAAATCTGGGTAACTGGAATACTCATCACCTCAAACATTTATCCTTTCTTTGTATTGTAAATATTCCAATCTTCTCTTCTAGCTGTTTTGAAATACATAATAAATTACTGTTAACTATAGTCATCCTGCCATGCTATCAAACACTAGATCTAGTTCCTTCTACCTATCTGTATTTTTGTAACCATTAATCAATTCATCTTCTTCCTACCTCACTGCCCTGGTAACCACCATTCTATTCACTACCTCTGAGTTGTTTTTTTAGCAAATAAGAAGATGATATTTATCTTTCTTTGCCTGACTTATTTTACTTAACATGATGTCTTTCAATTCCATTCATGTTGCTGCAAATACATAGGATTTTATTCTTTCTGTGTAGCTAGAAAAAATTTTGAACTTTATCTTTGTTAGATTTAGTTACAGGAAATTTACACGGTTTTTCCTAACACATAGGTATTTTTCTATAAAATGATAATGCCTTGCCTTTTGTAGGTAGTGTAGAGGAAACGCTACTAATTTTTAATATCTACATTAATTAAATGACTCAAAAAAATTAATCAAATCTAATAATTTAATTGTAGACCATCTTAACATATTAGGTAGATAATCATATAGTCTGTCAATAATTACTATTTTCTTTTTTCCTTTTCAATTTTTCTTTTCCTTTTTTTTTTTTAGATAGTATCCTGGTCTTTTGCCCAGGCTGGAGTGCAGTGGCCTCATTTTAGCTTATTGAAACCTCAAACTCCTGGGTTCCTCCCACCTCAGTCTCTCCAATAGTTGGAACTACAAGGTATGAGCCACTGCACCCACCTAATTTTTCTCCTTCTTTTTTCTTTTCCTTTCATTTTTTTGAGACAAAGTCTCATTTTGTTGCTCTTGGTAGAATGACATGACAGCTCACAGAAACCTCAAACTCTTGGGTTCAGTGATCCTCTTGCCTCAGCCTCCCAAATAGCTGAAACTACAGGTGCCAACCACAACACCCAGCTATTTTTAGAGACAGGTTTTGCTCTTCTTGCTCAGGCTGGTCTCAACTCCTGAGCTCAAGCAATCCACCCACCTTGGCCTCCCAGAGTCCTAGGATTACAGACAAGAGCCACTGCGCCAGGACTTAAGTTTTTTTTTCTTTTTTGAGACACAGTCTCAGTACGTTGCCCTTGGTAGAATGCCGTGGCATCACAGCTCACAGCTATCTCAAACTCTTGGGCTCAAACGATTCTCTTGCCTCAGCCTTCCATGTAGCTGGGACTATAGGCACCCGCCACAACGCCCAGCTGTTTTTGGTTTCAGTTGTTGTTTTTAGCCCGGGGCAGGTTTGAACCTGCCAGCTTCAGTGTATGTGGCCAGCACCCTACTCACTGAACTTTAGGCACCAAGCCAATTTTTCTATATTTTATAAAGAGAGATTCTCACTTATGTTCAGGCTGGTCTCAAACACCTGGCCCAAAGTGATCCTTCCACCTCCACATACCAAAGTACTAGAATTACAGGCATGAGCCACCACATCCAGCCTTCCTGTTCAATTCTTAAACCTTTGTTTATGTTGTTTTTCTTATCTTAACCCTATTGACTAGGAACTGTAGCACAATGCTGCTTAGAAATGGCAACATTATTCTTTAAAAATCTAGTAGTGGTTACAACTTCTCAAATAACAATATCTATTTTAAATAAAATGGAAAGGACATTTCTCTGGATAATTAAAAAAAAATAACAAAGGCCACAGCTCTGATAAACATGTATCTAGAAATGAAAACATTTTAAGCACTAATTAAGTCTTTGAGCAAATCTTTAAGGATACTTTTATAAAAAAAACAAAGAAAAGAAGTCCAGAAAACTAACCTTTTTGTAGTAAACCAGGTCCCCTGTCAGGTAGCTGAGGTGGACAAACTCCATATGTAGCGTACCAAATTCAGCCAGGATGCTGCTCCCTGCAGACGCCCAGCCCCAGTTCCGGCCTACTCCACTGAATGAAAGAGAAGGTGAAACAAGACAGGATTAGGGAAAGATCAAGGCAGTTTCTAATGGCTGTGTAAATTTTAAATTAATCTCTTAGAAATTATTATACCTAATAACTCATTTATTTCTAAATTTTTATTTTATTTTTATTTTATTATTTAAAAATTTGAGTATTATATCCATGTTCTAAAAATCAAAATAACATTAAAAAATTACAAAGCAAATTTATTTCATCCATTTTCATCTCCTTTCACCCCACCAGGCCCCAGATAATCATTTTTATTAGTTTCCTATGCATTAGTACAGAATTTTTATGCATACATAAGCAACACAGATATATATTCTTATTTTCTTCCTTTCTTAAATTAAACAGTCAACTATACTTATTGCACTGTACTTTGAATTTTATCCTTCCAAATGCATGTCAATGGTTCTTTCATAGTTTTCTCACTTTGTTTTTATTACTTTAAGCTGCAGAGAATTCCAGGACATTGATGATTCTCATCTGGAATGCTGTACCCCAGAGACATAGGAAAATGCAAGAAAGCATTCTGAGTTGTCTCAAACCTTGGAGGTACTCGCTGCATTTACTATGCTAGGAACAAAGAGATAAACTGTCCTATAATGATCAGGAAAGTAGCATATGATAAAGAACTGTTTTGCCCCAAATGCTAATAGTGCCTGAGTGAAAACTATTGCTATGTATAAACTGGCACGATTTATTTCATCAATCCCCAAAGGCCAGTTCCATGGGGTATTTTCAGTATTTTGTCATCATGAAAATGTTTATAGTAAATAATCATATGCATAGTTCATTTGTGTATCAATAATCTCTAGGATATGCTCTTGCTTTTTTAGAAAATTTTTAGCCTGCATTATACTTTTTTATTTAAAGCCAGGCCGTACAAATAAAAAACTGCAGAGGCTTTAGCTAATGTTAACTTCTAAAAAGGCAAAGTTTTTTTCCTGAACATAGGTTGAGTACACATAATTATCTCGAATTTAGGTGTTGTTAACAATAGCCAATTTTAGATTTATACACCTGCTTCTAAAAGTGGCCCTCTGATTTCTGTTACAAGCCCAGGGTGTTTACCAAGGGCCCCCTTCTTTGGCAGTCTTAAATACTAACCTATCTCCTCTGTACTATTGTACTATGTGGATGTTAAATTTTCCCATTATCCCTTCAGGCTCCTCCTGCAATTTTCTGCTGGGTTTGAGTCTTGCCCCATGCATCTGCAATCACAGAATAACTAGACAGAAATTTGTACAAAAAATGTGGGGGGCTTTTCTTCTGCAATTCCTTCCTGGCTCAGATTTTGTCCCTATGTCTCAGTTATTTTAGCAGTTCCAAAACCTAACAACTATCTCTCTCTCCTGTCCTAAGTGACTATCACTTAGGTATGGTTTGCAGGTATTGCCCAGCTCTATGATTTGGAACATGATCTCAGGGAAAAAGCCAATGTTCATGTGGCGATGACCTTCGTTTAAGATAATAGCACCTCCAGTCCTATCTACCTGAGTTAGCTGCTTTCCAATGCCTTCAAACCATTTCGCTTCCTATATTTTGTCTAGATTCAATGGTTGATTTTGGTAGGAGGGTGTCATGAATTATTCTATGGATTATTCCTATTAGAACTCTAAACCATTCTCTAGCATCTTTTATTACTATTAGAAGGGAGTAAAAATATAAATCTTTTTCTCATCTTATACTCAATTGTATACTGGCATTTCAATATGCTATATTTTATTTATATGTGTTTAGAAAATATTAAAATAAGTACTAGAATATGCTACTACCTTGCTTGAAGTTCCTTCATTATTTGGTACCTATTTTTACACTGTCTGAAAATATGGAAGGCAAATACCACTGATAGATTTTTTAATAGCTAAAAATGACAATCGGAGAAGGAATATGGGTATGGTAACTATGTGATATAGCCATTCCTTTCATAATTAAAAAATGCCTACTATGCTGTTAGAGCTAGTTGTGAACCTGATGTAAGACATTCCTGCTCCCATAATAAATAAGATGATTTTAAATAGTGATAGTTGCCATGAAGAAAATTAAATAGGTAAATAGAATATTAAGTATAAGGGGGAAAAAGTGAGTTGGAAGGAAAAACTCTTCATATATTATATTCAGAGAAAGTGTTTCAGAAGTGACACAATTTGAAAAGAGCCTGAATAGGAAGGAGCCAGTGATAAAAATATTTGGAAGAAAAGAAAACAGCAAATGCAATGGGAATGAGGGTGGGTTAGTGTGGCTAAAGCCCAGAAAGTATGGGAAGTGAATGGCACAGAATGAGATTAGAGAGCCACACTATGCAAGAATCTGTAAGCCATGGTAAATTTTTTATATTTTAAATGTGATGGAAAGTCAAGATATAGATGTTAAAATTTACATATACTTTTGCACATTGTTTTTTTTTTTTGAGACAGAGCCTCAAGCTGTCACCCTGGATAGAGTGCCGTGGCATCACAGCTCACAGCAACCTCCAATTCCTGGGCTCAAGCGAGTCTCCTGCCTCCGCCTCCCAAGTAGCTGGGACTACAGGCGTCCG
>CAUYRH010156276.1:0-13595 GCA_963574655.1 Perodicticus potto | reverse complement strand
TTATGAAAAAAGTTAAAGTTCCACAATATGGGTGAAGACAGGTAAGAATGATGAAGCATCAAAATGAAGCAGCATCAAAAATACACTACTGGGACCTGATAAAACTAAAAAGCTTCTGCACAGCCAAGAACACAGTAAGTATAGCAAGCAGACAGCCCTAAGAAAGGGAGAAAATATTTTCAGGTTATGCCTCCAACAAAGATTTAATCCACAGAGAACTCCAACGTATTAGCAAGAAAAGAACAAGTGATCCCATCTTAGGATGGACAAAGGATTTGAAGAGAAACTTCTCTAAAGAAGACAGGTACACAGCCTTCAGACACATGGAAAAATGCTCACTATCCTTAGTCATCAGAGAAATGCAAATCAAAACTACCCTGAGTTAAAGCAATAATCAATTTTATTGGAAAAATACACAAACACATTTTTAAAAATTTAAATTTTGTTTTCTTACATAAAAAGTTTTACTACGATATACTTCAATATACAGAAAAATACTCAGATTATACACGCATAGTTCATGCATTTTTACAAAGCGAATACAAAGCCAGATCAAGTCTACAACCATTATTGGCATCAGAAACTTCCCTACATCCCCAGGGGTAATGACTGTCCTGACTTTTACTACCATAAATAAGACTTAGAATTTAAATAAATAAAATTATGAAATTTATTTATTTATATTTTTGCAGTTTTTGGCCAGGGCTGTGTTTGAACCCGCCACCTCCGGCTTATGGGGCTGGTGCCCTACTCCTTCAAGCCACAGGTGCCACCTATGAAATTTACTCATGTGCAGTTTCCAATATGCAATCTCCATTCCATTCCAAAGTATTATTTGTTATAAAAGTAACTCTGTATATCAAATATGTCCTTTATATGTAATGTTCAGTTTTGTGCAAGAATTATTTCAATGTTAAACAAGTATTTGTCTCTCAAGTTTAATTTGCATTACTCCATAACGACATCATCCCACATGTTTCTCACCCCATTCCCATGTGTGCACAGGACCAATACTCTATCTGAGCATTAAAAGTTCATAGACACCCAATTCTGCTGCCCAATCAATCCTTTACCCATTGGTCAAGGCCCTTTAAATTATCTTCTTTTTTTAAAAAAAATATCTTCTTATATTTATCTTACAAAGTTATTCTAAGTATTGACCCTCCCAGAAGCCAGTATTTATTTAACAAGGAATTTTCATGTCTTACTCATAACATATTAATAATGTGGGGAAATTACAGCATTATAACATAAAGAAAAATTAATTTAAAAAAGAATAACTTCAGTTGCCACTGATTTAGACCTTCAGAGTAGGTTTTTCCAGATTTCCAACCTAACCCTGAAAGTCATTAGTGAGAATAACTCCCATTAATATTATATATTGGTTTATGGGTCACCTATTGAATAATAGTTGCAAAAGCCTATATCATAACCCAAAATAATCCAATTATTCTTGTAATGTTTTAAAAAATATAGTTTTTAAAGAATACTAAAACTATCATCAGAATAGTTTCATTGACCTCACACATGTCAAGGTCTCAGGTCATGGACTATCTGAAAGATTGGCACAGTGCCATAGAATGAAGACTGCAATTAAAGCTAACATTAAGATTTTTTGTCTGAATGTTGAGTTATCTCCCTCATAAGTATTGGCATTGATGATGAAAGAATGCAGAACTACAAGCCATAAACATAAATTTGAATTATTAGGCCAGCTATTCTTATGTGGAAGTGTCATAATTTTATAAGCCTCACTTTTTACAAATATGAAATGTAAATAATAATACACATCTTTCCTACTTTATTAGGGTCCAAATCTTGTACTTCTTTGCTATGTTCACAGCTTTGGGCATATAAATGTGTTTCATAAATATTCAATGATAATGAAATTACCACATCCTAAAGAGAAAATTTCAGAGAATGAGTTAAAATTTAGGCACTAACTGTACAATATTTTTTCCCAAGGAAGTAATCACATTATATTTCCTGAAAATCTTTAGAATCATCTGGATCAAAAACATGAGTGCTACTGAGTCTTGGGAGGAAGTGAATTAACTGACCTTTCAGGTCTATGCAATCTCTCATTGAAATGATTCCAATAAGATAGGTAAAGGAAGAAAGACATGATTCCTACTTCTTCTCCACCAGTGTATTATTTTACTGAATGAAATAGGAAGCATGCATGGCTAATAAAATCCAATACCTGGCCTAAAACAATGATTGCTGGTAAAAATTGCTCATATTGTGCCACAACTCTGACAGAATACATTCCTTCCAAGGTTTTCTCACTTGCACATTCAAATCCAAATGAGCAACAACAAAGCTGGGGATAAAGGTACATCACATCAACATCCAAATGACCACAGATGCTTGACAGATAATTTAACTCTTGAAAAATATTTTCAAGCATTTCAATGCAGATTAAAAATAAAATTAAAACACAACATAGAATAGGGCAGTATGTGTCAGGTGTATGTACACAATTTTAAAGCCTAAAATCAGATTTACATTAACATTCTTAGAAAAAGAAGATGTTGAGTATGAATGTAACGTGTTCATGTTTGGAAGTCTGATAACTTGCAGAAAACTGTAAGGGAAATTAGTTCCATCTAGGGGGAAAAAGTGTAAATCTAAATACAGTACAAGGTTATCTCTAAAGAGCTTCATGACTTAAGGTAGCAAATAAAGTAACGTGTTACTTTCAAACAGAACAATACACCTTGTAGGGTAAAACCATCAAGCAGCACCAAAGAAGGAGCTGTCCATGAACTTGGTGCTGAACACTTTGTGTCCTTGCTTCTAACTTTCCTAATAGAAATCTTTCTTATTCAGACCCACATTTCCAGCATCCCTAGAGAATTATTAATGCTTAGTATTTTTTAACTACTCTTGATTAATTATAATCATTTGGGTACACATTAGGCAATATTCTCAGAAGCTCTTCAGGATTACAAGAGTTTGAGTGTGAATTTCTTCTTGCTTTTTGGACTTTCCTTGTTCTCTGATGTAACTTCTTGCTGCTATTTGGTATCTAAATCAAGGATAACTATCTTCTAATATGATGCTGTTAGGAAATCAGGTTTCACATAGAATCGGACAGAACTTGGTTAGAATTCCTTCCCCAACAGATTTTGAGCCACTGTCATCACCCTGATAAGCTTCAGTGTCTTCATAATGTAAAACTGGAAGTAAGCCTAATCCTGTAAGGTGGATTAAATATGAGTATTAAGCAATAATACATAAAATACATAGCAAAGTCTCTCTCATAAAGAAGGCTTTAAAAATATGGCAATTTTATTATGTTTCCTCCACTAATCTGCTATGGTCTAAAAATCCATATAATTAGGTGTGTCAAAATGATGTTTCAGTGGATATTTTCAAGACTTCATGACATCCACACACATAAATCCTGTATTGGAAATCCTTTCCCTTCTTACATGTGTTATATGTATGTCTCCTCATGTGGAAACTGAACATGCAAGAAACAAGTTAACTGTGCAGGTTGCAGTGTCTAGTGCTTAGGGGGTACCTGGAATATGCTCATCAAAGTAACTCTTGGCACAAATGCTTAATATAGTGTTATACAAACATTAGCACTGCATTTCAAGAGATCAATGTCCCTAAAAAAACAGAAATTTGGATAAATGATGCATTTTTTTCTCACTATTAACAATTTCTGTTATTTTACTAGGGTTTTAAGACCTAGATTTTTTTTTAAAAGAAAGTAAAAATTCTATACATTATATAGTATTAAAATAATAGCAATTTTTAACCTTAAATTGGCAGTTTTATATTTAAAAACAACTCATCCATAACTGTGACTATAGCAAACCCTTTGGTTGGTGCTGGATGAAAAACAAAACATAAAAACAAACATAAAAACTGTAGCACAGTTATTATCTAAACATAAAAATTAACTAAGACATGTACCAAATTTATTTCTATTCTCATGCTAACCTTTCATAGTGTATAAATTAAGATATTCTTCAAAAATGCAAAGTACAATGGTTTAGAAAACAAATTTACATAATACATTGATAGGCAGGAAGCTGAGAATAAACAGTTTTGCTCCACAAAGTCACCTAGAGACCAAGGTGCAAATCGAGTGTGCCACACCCAACAAGTAGCTTCTGTCCCTTGGATAGGATAGTTGTTACTATTCCCAGTTATAGTGAAGATGGCTATTATCCCTCACTTTTACTTCATATATGTTAAATGCATTTTACATTGAACAAAATGTTATGACATGGCCAGAGGTAGCTAATACATCTAGCCAGTAATCTTCTTATCTCACTGCCAAACAATATGAGGAGGAAAAAATAAATAATGAGGCCAAGTGGTAGTTTTTATTTCATAAAAGGTCTGGGTTCTATATATTTAAACTCATTCTTAGGCAAGTTTGGAAATTTTAGGAAGAATGGGAAAATACAAACTCTGGAGTCAGAAATATACATTTTAAAAATGTATCCAGCCTTCAAACAAGGCAAAATCCTTCTCTTGTACTATATACATTATGTATATTTCATGACTGTAGAATCAATGATTAATATACATAATTGACAACAACAGAAATACAGAGGTAAAAAAGCAAGAATTATGCAATCCTCCCAGAAAATAGCTGCTGCTAATGGTTTTGATAATTTTCCTTCATATTTTATATTCCTCTCTAACTAAATACTACCATTTTTTAATCCCTTTATTTTACAAAAATTCTACTTTCAGCAAACTTGAAAATACCTTAAACCACAAAACCAATTCTTACATAGAAAGGGATAATCTAAGTAAAGATATGAAAATATTTTTGACTTAGAAAAACATCACCTATAATATTTGAAGAATTACTTCAAATTGAATAAATGGAATTATTTCAAATTTCAACTCATCCCAAAAGGAAGAAATTTTGGAAAGCTATGGAGAAGTTAAGAGGAATGAAAAATATACAAATAATTTGAAATGGAAGTATTATTAAGACATATTAAGTCAGGGGTTCTCAACCTGTGGGTCGCAACCCCTTTTTTTCTATTTGTAACAATGCAGCAGTTAGGAAGGTTGAGAAGTGCTGTATTAAGTTAATATAAATCAAGATGCAGAATAATATAAACAATACTATTACTATTGTTAGTGAAAAATTAATCAAAAAATGTCCATATATTTAATGAGGATAAATGTGTTTAGATGTATAGAGAGATATCCAATAAGCCATATGCCAAATAGTAGAGTGGACTATATATATTTGGTGCGGTTACTCAGACATGAGGAAGTGGTCAAGAAAAATTATTATTTAAGCTATTACATTATTTAAGCTATTTTATAAGTAGAAGTTATTCAAATAAAACTCACACAATTTGAAGTTTTTATAATTTATCCAAAAAAATATTTTTTAAGATGGTACATAAAGATCCACTTTATCTGCACTGTGTATTATACTCCATTTAGATATTTAACTATTTACATGATGGCCATTCATAATGTATCTAACCATTCCCCAATCAATGGACATTTATATTGTTTCCAGTATTTCACTATGACAAACAATGCCTCAAATAGCATACTTATTTTATATGTATTTATATTTTATGTGTATACTATATGTGTGTTTCATTATTGATTTTTTACTTGAGTTAGATGTGTTAGTTTCCTTGTACCTGAATGTTTATTACGGCATAATTCACAATTGCAAAAATAACGAATCAGCATAAGTGTCCATCAATTGATGATTAGATAAAGAAAATGTGGTACAAACACAAACACACACAACAGCACTACTTGGCCATCAAAAAGAATGACATGATGTCTATTGCAATGCCATTTGCAGCAACTAGGATGGAACTAGAGACTCTTATCCTAAGTGAAGTATCTCCACATTGGAAAAACAAACGCCATCTGTTTTTACTAATAAGTGGGATCTAAATGATGAGTACACATGGTCACAAAGTAGCGTAAAGGACATTTGAAACTAAGAAGGGGGAGGGAAAAGGAGGATGAAGGATAAAAGTTACCCCTCAGGTACAATGTACACTAGTCTAGCGATGTGACTAGAAACCATGACTTCAGTATTATACCATTCATCCATCAAACAAAAATACTCATATCCCCTCTTCATATTTTAAAACCCATAAATTTAAAAAGTTAAGTCAAAGGTTTAACTTTTTATTTAATAGATATTATCAAATTGCTCTACATGTTTTTAATTTCCCTATCAGAGCTAGAAATTCATTTCTCTACATACTTGTTTTCAGAAATACTTTATCTTTTTAAACTTTGATAAATAATCTTTATTTCTATATTAAAGGGAACTTTTCAAAGATTATTTTGAAAATGACCCCCAAAATTAAACAGTTTGCAATTTTCATAGAATAAATGCTATCAGACAAGAACTTCAACAATTCACTAAAGTTAAAGATCAGTGCCAGAGTAACTTGGCAATATGAATTAGAATAAATGCTAATGACATTTATTCTAACTCAGCAATAAGAGACATAATACTCCCATCCAAAACACAGGGTGAGGCCAGGTGCAGTGGCCTAGTACTCTGGGAGGCCAAGGCGGGTGGATTGCTTGAACTCACAGGTTCGAGACTAGTCCCTGAAAATAGGCAGGCATTATGGTGGGCACCTATAGTCTCAGCTACTCAGGAGGCTAGGACAAGAGAATTGAACCTAAGAGTTTGAAGTTGCTGTGAGCTATGACACCACACTACTCTACTGAGGGTGACAAAGTGAAACTCTATCTCAAAATAAATAACACAGGGTGTCCCAAAGGTTGCTTATAAAGTTTCCATACATAAGAAAAATGAGAAATTGTAGCTAAATGTACCTTTACTAATAAAATATTCATGTAATAACTTTCCAAATATTCTCTACATGTTGGCTACCTCTTTCTAAAATTTTGTAATGAATATTTTATAAATAAAGGTACACTTAGCTACAATTTACCATTTGCCTTCCATAATGAAGAATTTATGGGTGAACTTTGAGGCACCTGGTATATTTTCCAAAATTAAATTCTAAATTATAATGAGGTTGGTAGAGAAAGGTCAAGATTTCCCTTCTGTAGCTTTTATTTAATCCTACAACATGTTGTATAAACTAGCTTATCAACATAAAATACCGAAGTTTCATTCTTACTAGATGTGAAAAGAACTTTCTTTTCTAACACCTAATAATGTCACAGGCTTTAGAAATTTTGACAGATATTAAGCCATATATCCCCCAAATAATAGCATACTAACTTTTGCCTGAATCTAGGGACCAAATTTTCTAACCATGCAAAAGTTGCAATGAGGGAAATCCTTAATGCTATTTAGAGTATTTCTTTTTCTCTAGGAATAAGAAGTAAGTTTAAAATGATTTTTGATAGTCAGAAATTTGCTTAGATGTTCACATATGGAAGAAAAACTCAACAGAAAGCAGGTAGGTGGAAGGAGACAGCAGCAGTTGGGTAAATTTATACTTAACTGGTGCAAAGCATATATTCTGGGTAAAGGGCGCACTTATGACTTGAACTTAAAAGGTACAAAAGCAAATTATGTAACCTAAATGTGTGTACCTCTGTTATATTTTGAAATTTAAAGTAATTTTTAAGAAGGCATTAAAATGGAGGATGAGGGGAGAGGGGAGGTTTGATAGAGGGAGGGAGGGCAAACGATAGGACCACACCCATGGACCATATTACAAGGGTACAGGTCACATCTGTCATGTGTAGAACAGAAGTGTCTTAACACAATAATCAAATAAATGAGGGGAAAGCTATGTTGATTATTTTGATGTAAACACGTCAGATTGTATAAAAAAATCAACACATTGTACCCCACATATGCATAAATGTATTCATGATCTATGTGTATATGACTTAATAATTAAAAAAAGAGAAGGCATTAAAAATCAAAGGAAGTAGTATTCTTTTACTTTGTCTTGGCAGACCTGCCACCTTATGGGTGATGAAAACTCAACAGCCTCCAAAGATTGTGTATGTGCATGTGTATGTGTTTCTCTTTTTTTTGGTAAAATATGAATATTAAATATATTTCCTTAAACTCAATTCTTTAATGATGCAGTCATAAATATGAAAATGATTTTTCTATATTAGAAAGTTCTATCAATAGATTACTTACAAAATATGTGGAGAATAAATAGAAAGAAATTAACGTTATTATCTTTTTTTCATTACCTTCAATGATCATTTTTCTGACTATTTCCATAACACAAAAAAGACATTTTAACACAGTTACCCTCACAGTGTGCTGGTGCCCATTTACAAAGGCAATTGAATCCACTTCCTGAAAATTACTCTAATGATCCTGTAGACGTATATTTGTTGGTGGAAATAAATGGGAATTGACAACAGGTACAAAAATTCAATCACGATGACTATCATGCTTCTACACTTTCTTTATTATTCTCCCCATGCCAGCAGATAAAAATCAAGTGATTTAATTCAACTTGACAAAATCTAAATCCTCGGTGCTGTTGACAATATTCTGGGCCAGTAACTGAAGAGGCTTCAAAGATAAAATGAGTCATGTGTCCTCGCCTCTAGGATCACCTGCATCATCCAAGTACTAGGATGGGAGAAAAGTACAAAGCAGAGAAAAAACATTGCCTTAAAGGAGTTCCGCACAAACTACTATCCTCAGGACACAAAGAGAGGAAATCCCATCATTGTCAGACCTTAAGTTGTTTTATGAAGGAGATGGCATTTGTACTGAAGGGTGAATAACAGAAAGAAGTTCAACTACTGATAAAGAGGCTATAGGGCACTTTAGCCAGAGACGGTGGTGTAACTGTAACATAGAGCTGGGAGATGTGAATGTGTACTTAGGAATCAACATGCAGCCCCAAGGAACAGTAATAGAGAAGACTGGAGATATGTGCATGTGTGTGGGAGGAAAAGCTGGAGCTGTTGGGGACCTTGATCAGCCCGGGAAACGCCATAATAAAATCTTCTACTCAGCAAGGTTTTTGAAGAGAAACGTGATATGAGAGGTATAATTTTTGCCCTAAGATTATCTGACAGAGAGTACAGGCCAAGTTAGAGGAAGACAGAAGTACAGAGACTGGCTTCAGGACCTTGAAATATACTTTGCAGGTATTTTCCCATTTAATGTCTCTGCTATTCTTTAAGGCAGTGTATTAGTTTGTTTAGGCTCCCATAATAAAGTACCGCACGCTTGATAACCAAACAGAAACTTTTTTTTTTTTTTTTTACAGTTCTGGAGGCTAGAAGCCTGACATCAAAGTGTCCAGAGTGTGGCTATCCTTGAAGGTCTCTCTTGCCAGCATGTGTTAAGGCCGTCTTCCTCTCTCTAAATGTATCTGTATTCTAATCTCCTCTTATATGGATACCACTATACTGGATTAGGACCCACACATTTGGCCTTATTTTACCTTGATTGCATCTTTAAAGGTCCAATTTCCAGCATATTCTGAGATTCTGAGGTTCTGAGGGTTGAGACTTATAGCTATGGCTCGGTGCCTGTGGCTTAAGCGGCTAAGGCACCAGCCACATACACCTGAGCTGGAAGATTCGAATCCAGCCTGGGCCCACCAAATAGCAATGACAGCTGAAGCCAAAAAATAGCTGGACGTTGTGGCGGGTGCCTGTAGTCCCAACTACTTGGGAGGCAGAGGCAGGAGAATCGCTTGAGCCCAGGAGTTCGAAGTTGCTGTGAGCTGTGATGCCATGGCACTCTACCCAGGGTGACAGCTTGAGGTTCAGTCTCAAAAAAAAAAAAAAAAGAAAGAAAGAAAAGATTTATACCTATGAATTTGGGCTGAGGGCAGTGGAAGGGATGCAAGGCAGCCTATAACACGTAAGCACTACTATTATCCCTCATTCATAATTATCGGGGATTTGAAAGGATAAATACTCTGTTGATGGTTACAGAGCCAGTAAGTAAGGGACTAATATATGATATACAATGTGCCTTAGACTATTTGGATTGTTTGGCTCCAGTCCTGAAACATAATAAAGACATAATATGTAAGCACTGCATGAATGAATGAAAAATGAAGTAACATTTCATGAATGATAATAATTTCTTTTTGTCCCTGGGCCCAAGTGAATTAGGGGCAGATGAAGAGACATTATTTTGTTTTTCTCAATGATGGATTCATAAAGGGTTATCCAACATAACAAGGCATTTGAATGCTTGTCATCCTTTTCTCATCTAAGCACACTTAAAAATTTCATACTGCAAAGAGAAAACAAATAACAATGATGAGGGGAAAAGGAAAACCCTCTATTTACTAACTCTACATGGACCGTTTGGTTTGATTGATTTCTGGGAGGTACTTGGTATTGACCTCTTTTGAACTATCAGGCAGTAAAAACCCTAGAGAAAGCACTCAAGAGGACCATTTGAACTCCTGAAGCGGGCTTCATTTTTAGCTCAAATCAAACAGGGCATGTGAAAAATCAAAAAAGCCTGGGAAATAAACTGACTTAGTGTTGCTCCAGAGGATAATTTACAAGCAAAGAGTAAATGGGACAAATCAGAAGGCTTTGTGAGCATATAAAGAATGCTCTGACCAAGATACATAAACATTCCTCCTGCTTGACTAAACTTTAGACAGGTTCTTTTCCAGATTAGAGGCTCTTGACTTCCTTCTTCTTAGAGTATTTATTCTAGAAAAGTCACTGAAAATTCTTTCTCTGCCTCTTTGAAATATATATGAATCCCCTCAAAAGCATTTTTTTCCAGTTTTAATCCCTAGGGAATATCTTTTCAAAGACCTGAGAGTTATTCTTTTGAGATATAATCATCATGGAAGATTGTTCTGTTATTCATAGCATTTTGAGAGCATAGCACCCTAACTTTGGAAAGTACTTGGCTCTAAGTTGTACAACTACCTCCTATCATGAACATCTCAGTAAATTTGCTTTTCTTTTCTTTCTTCTTTTTTTTGTAAAACCAGTTAGCAAACACAGGTGACCTATGAGCCACTGCATCCCAGCATACAAAACCTCTTCACCCTTTGTTGCAGCAGAGTTGAGTTCAGTCTCTCTCCCCTCTTGCAATAGCCTTGCATAAAGTTTCCTTCCTTGTTTAACTTTGGCAGTACAATTTTTCTATGAAAGTTCTAATTCTATATGAAATCAGCACATTGTACCCCATAAATGCATTAATGTATACATGATCTATGTGTTTATAATAATAATTAAAAAAATTAAAAAAGAAAGTTCTAATAATTGAAGCTATCCAATAATCAGAAGTAATAATTTAACTTTGAAAATTTACTGTGTACCAAGAAATCTCTTACATCTTTTTTTTCATCTATTTGTACAATCACCTATAGAATAAAATCTAATGTCCTCTTTTACAGATGAGGTAGCTTTGACAAAAGCACCTTGCACAATTGTCACATGGTTTCTATGACTAATTCTTTTTTTTTTTTTTTTTGGCAATTTTTGGCCAGAGCTGGGTTTTAACCTGCCACCACCTGCATATGTGGCTGGCACCCTACTCCTTTTAGCCGCAGGCGCCGCCCTAACTAATTCTTGATAGAGACAGACTTGATGAAGTTAATTCTAAAGTCATGGAAACACTTCAAAACTTCGAAACCCCTAAGGGCTTAGATTTAACTTGTTAGACAAGAAGAAATCACTTAAACTTTCCCAAAATACAACTGGTAGTGAGAAAAGTGGTATTATAGAAAATCAATATGCAAAAAAAAAAAGAAATATGGGAATGAAGCTGGGCATTGCAAGGGTGCTTCAATGATGCAGGATTAAGGAAATGCCTGAATATGACACCTGGTGCTTCCATAAGGTTTTGATATGCACAATAATGGCATTACCAGCTGCCACTGATTAAGTTGTTACAATACAGCTGGGACTGTTCTGAGTATTATGCACAAATTATCTCATGAAATCTTCAAAAGGATCTTTGGGTTAGATATTACTCTTATCCTTATTCTGAATTTTTGCTATGAATAAGCTACGGTGTTAGGTGATTTATTAACTTATTTCACCTATATGGCAGTCTATATTGAGGGAGACTATTGTTCTATTTCTACATATGAGAAAATTGAGCACTAAAGATTAAGCAACTTGCCCAAAGCCACACAGCCAGAAAGTGATGACCACATTAATCAAATCAAGCCTATCTGAATCAGAGTTTAGCTGATTAACCAACAATCCATGTTGATCCCATCATTATATAATCCATGAACTGTTTTAAACTCTACAACCACCTTATTATTAGATGCTAAAATGAAACTCTGAAAACTTATGTCCATTTATGTAATATTTAAACCCACTCTTAATGATAATAAAAGTAATTATAAAAGAAAATGAAACATAATCTTAAAATAAACTACTTCATTTTGCCTTACAGAATTCCTTAATCTTTCAGAATTAATAAGAGATTGATCATAATTAAAAGACTGAAATTCTGTTGGGATACTTATAATATTGAAACAGTTGTTGTTTGCCACTGAATTATATTATATGATTATCATTTGAGAGCTCCCAGGCACTATTTATTGATGAGTTCACTGAAGGTAGCATTTCTAAAATGAGAAATTGATCTGCTGTTATATGGTGTTATCTTTTTATTTTAATTGTAGTAAAATACTATATAAATAGAATTTACTATTTTAAACATTCTTACTTCTATAGTTACATGAAACTAAGTATACACATTGTTAGGTGACAGAATGGTGTGTTATCTTAAAAAGAAGAAAAATGAAAAAGAAATGATGAAGCAAACTTTAAAGCATTACCTAATTGCTTTCCTATTAACTCCATTAAAAATTTCTATCTGAGCTTCTGTGATATCTGTGCTAGTTAGATTCAGGTTGTGCATGTTTGCACTACCCCTCCCCCCCAAGTTAAACAACAGAACAATGACGTAGTAACCAGTAATGGAAGACTCAGGATCAGTGAAAACTGAGGAGACTTATATAGAAGGAAAGTAAAGAGAGAAGAAGTGTGTCCTCCATCACACAGTAGAACAGAATCAAAAGTTGACTGATTCTGTGCCGATACCATGCTGTGTTGATCACTATAGATTTATAGTGTGATTCCTCCTGATTTGTTTTTATTTCTGAGTAATGTCTTGGCTATTCAATGTTTTTTCTGGTTCCATATAAATGAAATACTATTTTTTCTAGGTCTTTGAAGTATGACAGTGGTGCTTTGATAGGATTGCATTAAAATTGTCAATTGCTTTGGGTAATATGGACATTTTAACAATGTTGATGTATGGAACAGAACTGAGAACCAAGAGATAAGCTCAGACACTTGTTGTCATTTGATCTTTGATAAGCTCATGAAAAATATAAATTGGGGGAAAAATTCCCTATTTAACAAATGGTATTAGGAGAATTGGCTGGTGACTTATAGAAGATTGAAACTGGACCCACACCTTTCACCATTAGGAAAAATTGACTCTCACTGGATTAAAGATTTAAACTTAAGACATAAAACTATAAAGATTCTTGGAGAGAGTGTAGGAAAAACACTTGAAAAAATTGGCCTGGGAGAATACTTTATGAGGAGAACCCCATGGGCAATTGAAGCAACACCAAAAATACATTACTGGGATCTGATCAAACTAAAAAGCTTCTGCACAGTCAAGAACATAGTAAGTA
>CAUYRH010156275.1:0-18788 GCA_963574655.1 Perodicticus potto | reverse complement strand
TCTAACCCCACTGAGAATGGCCCATATCACAAAATGTCAAAACTGCATGGCACGGATGCTGGCATGGATGTGGAGAGAAAGGAACACTCTTACACTGCTGGTGGGACTGCAAACTAATACAACCTTTTTGGAAGGAAGTATGGAGAAAGCTCAAAGAACTCAACCTGGACCTCCCCTTTGATCCTACAATCCCATTACTGGGCATCTATCCAGAAGAAAAAAAACTTTTATTATAAAGATACTTGTACTAATCTGTTTATCACAGCCCAATTTACAATTGCTAAAATGTGGAGACAGCCTAAGTGTCCTTCAACCCAGCAATGGATTGGTAAGCTATGGTATATGTATAGCATGGAATATACGCAGCCATCAAAAAAATGGAGATTTTGCAGCATTTGTACTAACTTGGATGGAGGTGGAACACATTATTCTCAGTGAAACATCACAGGAATGGAGAAGCATGAATCCTATGTATTCAACTTTGATTTGAGGGCAACTAATAACAATGACATAGTGGAGCGTGGAGGAAGGGGAGAGCAGACATGTAGAGAATCTTTCCAAACATGGCAGAGAATGGTTCATATTTCTGTTGAGTGGTTCAAAGACAAATGCTGTAACTTTTAGTAGACACATATTTGTCTTATTGTTTTAGAAAAATACACATCTCATTCATGATTTTATGGATATTTCTCAGGATGAAGCTAATCTATATAAAAATGTGTAGATTCAAAAATATATAAAGTGAATAATAGTAGAAATAGTATATAACTATGACAAAATCACAAAAGTGATAAGTGAATGTCTGATGGTTGGGAAATGCTTGTTTAGTCTATACATAGAAATTTAATACCATGTGCTTAAAGAGGTGCAGTAATATGGATAGATATGTATATGTATATGTACCTATATATTATATATGGGAAACATGGGGAAAGTGGAGTGGTTAGGCAGCTCTCTGGTTCTTTCTTAAAGTAATTTTGTGCAATTAGAGAAGTAACCTGTTCTAGACCTCAGTTTTCCTTGTCTGTAAATAGGGAGAGTTGATTGGAGCACATCTATGGTTGACTTCAGCTC
Organism: Perodicticus potto; assembly: GCA_963574655.1. Classification (NCBI taxonomy): domain Eukaryota; kingdom Metazoa; phylum Chordata; class Mammalia; order Primates; family Lorisidae; genus Perodicticus; species Perodicticus potto. The sequence continues at coordinate 17,714 of CAUYRH010156275.1, read as the reverse complement.
AACAACTTTGATATGAATGGAAGAGTTATAGCGGTGGTCTGATCTGATTACCCTCTTCAGGTAATCTAAAACTCAAGGAATGCTGTTTTATTTCTTCACAATAGGAGAACTATAACCTATATCTCTGTCTTTATCAGGAAAACAGTGGCTAAAGTTTGCACAGACCACACCTTAGCATGATTAGTTTGTCACACTGATGCTTTAGATGTTGGATGGCAACTGATGCAGAACCCTTCATGCAATACCATTCATTTTGGGGGGTTCATGATTATCCTCTCTTCTTTAAACTCTTTTCTCAAAATAGCTGAACCAGATTCCTGAATTTTTTTTTTTTATTTTTAGATAGAGTCTCATTTTAGGGTTGAGTGCTGTGGTGTCATCATAGCTCACAACAGCCTCAAACTCTTGGACTCAATCTCAGCCTTCTGAGTATCTGGGACTACAGGCACCCACCACAACTCCTGTTTAGTTTTTAGTAGAGACAGGGTCTGGTTCTTGTTCATGCTGGTCTTGAACTCCTGAGCTCAAGCAATCTGTTGGTTTTGGCCTCCCAGAGTGCTCAGATTACAGGCATGAGCCGCCACACTGGGCCCAGATTCCTGAATTTAAGCTAGCTTTATGTGATTGGAATACCATGGTAAGTTCCAATGAATTCCCTAAGTGCTGACTGGCCAAAAGACTAGACTATTTGGAGAGCAAGGCTTACTTTTCACCCACCACCTCCATTTTTTTGTTGTTTTGGAAAAGTCACATTCACATAATATAATTTTTAGTCTTCTAATTTGGTCTTGTTGTAAGTATTCAACAATTATGACTCCTTTTTGTCAGATCATCCCTAGTGTTTTTTGTTTTGTTTTGTTTTTTGTTTGTTTGTTTTAATGGCACTTGATTGTATTAGAAATAGGATACTATAACCTATTAGATTTTCTGGCTGCTTATTGTTGGAACAATAATTTAATGTAATGATTATGTGCATAAACTCTGCCAGGCCTTACACAAGTTATTTAACCTATCTGTACCTTAGGATTTTTGTTTTTTGGACAGAGTCTCACCCCATTGCCCTTGGTAGAGTGCCATGGCATCACAGCTCACAGCAACTTCCAGCTCCTGGGCTTACACAATTTTCTTCCCTCAGCCTCCCAAGTAGCTGGGACCGCAGGTGTCTGCCACAACACCTGGCTATTTTTTTGTTGCAGTTTGGCGGGGGCTGGGTTTGAACCCACCACCCTCGGTATATGGGGCTGGCACCCTACTCGCTGAGCCATTGGTGCCACCCCACTTTAGGATTTTTTTAATTAAAAAAAATTAGGATAATAATATTAACTTCTTGGCTGGGTGTGCTGGCTCATGCCTGTAATCATAGAACTTTGGGAGGCCAAGTTGGGAGGATTGCTTGAGCCCAGGAGTTTGAGGTAGTGAGCTATGATGATGCCTCTGCATTCCAGCCTGGGTAGCAAGATCTTGTCTCAAATAATAATAATAATAACATCTCTTAGGATTAAATAAGTTAATGCATAAAAAGTACTTATTCAGGGGTTGGTACAGAGCCTTCAGTAATTATTAGCTGTTATTTCCCTTGATATCTAGGATGATTCTTTGTCAGATTACTAAACTCTTTTTACTATTAGTACATTGTCAATTGATTGTCTTGCATGTTCTAGATATACAGTTATATGAAAAGAATATCAGTTTAGGTGTGTTCATTCTTCTTCTTATTTTTTTTAAAAAAGGCAAAGTCTCACTCTGTTGCTCAGGCTAGAGTGCCATGGCCTCAGCCTGGCTCACAGCAACCTCAAACTCCTGGGTTCAAGTGATCCTCCTGCCTCAGCCACCCAAGTAGCTGAGACTACAGGTGTCCACCGCATTTGGACATTTCTTTCTATTTTTAGTAGAGATGGGATGTCACTCTTGCTCAGGCTGGCCTCAAACTCCTGAGCTCAAGGGATCCTCCCAGCTCAGCCTCCCAGAGTGCCAGGATTATAGCTGTGAGCCACCACACATGACCTATTTGTTTTTATGAGAAACTTTTTAAAAATAAATTTCCAGTTAATATGAGGATACATACAGTTAGGCCACATTTCTTACATTTGTAAGGCAAAGTCTAAGTTGTAGCAATATCCCTCACACCGAAAGTGTGCCACACCTGTACATTGTTCCCGCTGGGAAGGTACCTGCTTCCCCCACACTTCCCTATCCCCTTCTTTGGATTTAGTTGAGTTTTTCTTGAGAGCAATTCTTTTTTTTTTGAGACAGAGTCTCAAGCTGTCACCCTAGGTGGAGTGACATAGCTCTAGCTCACAGCAACCTTCAACTCTCAGGCTCAAGCAATCTTGTTGCCTCAGCTTTTCTATTTTTAGTAAAGATGGGGTCTCACTCTTGCTCAGGTTAGTCTTGAACTCATGAGCTCAAGCAATCCACCCGCCTCAGCTTGCCAGAGTGCTAGGATTACAGGTGTGAGCCACTACGGAGAGGAATTCTTGACGGATCTTCACCACAATATCAAGTGATAGTTGAGATGGGTAACTGTGTCTTTGTACTGACCATTATAATCTCCTTTTACAGGAACTATATTCTACAACTTATAACTTATTTTGTGAGTTTTTAAAATCAGCATAACCAAGCATGATAATAATAATAGAATATTATCAGATACTCACGAGTCCCTCTGGCCCTTCCCCAGAGACACTGAAGATTTTGTGTCAATAATTTCAACACCAGTGTATACAAATTACCATGTAGATATACTGTAATTTACTTGATAATTTCTTTATTGTGATTATTTAGAGGGGTTTATTTATTTTGATATTGGGAATAGAGATTTCTCATGCTAAAGATTATTTCCATGGTATAGATTTTGAGTAATGGAATTACTAGGCCAACAGGTGTGACTATTTTATATCACAAGTCTTGATTGTCAAGTAGCTTTCCAAAATGCTATATCAATTTATATTTACAAAGAATAGTGCATATGAGAAAGCCCATTTCAGTTCAGCAGCCATCAACACTGATAGTTATTAAAGTGAAAGGCAAAACTAGGCAAAATATTTTAGCAAAATGGCTAATGAGATCGGATTTTTTAAAAGGCCAATTATATTTTTGAAGGAAAATCTGCCTGCAGGAATATTCACCTATCACAAATGTTTGTTTGGCTTGAGGAGTTTTCAGAAATAGAACTCAGCTTCATAACTTACATATAGCTCAAGAAACATTATTTGCACCCCCAGAAGCTGCACTTGTGCTCCCTTTCCATTTTTTATTACATGCTAAAACCTCTGAAGAAAGAAAACGGACTTTGCTTTGGCCAAGCTAGTTTTAACAGCCAGAATTAAGTTTTCTGAGTATGAAGGTTGGAAGATTTGGAGAGATTTATGTATGTTTCAGTTTGTTACTCTCCTAAGTAAAATAGTCAATTTATAATTCTGGCCAAATATCTCCCTTTCTTTTGAAATAGTTTTATGTCATATGCCCCTTGAAGCCAGACAACTTTACATTTACTCAGAGTTCTTATGCAAGTCATAATAGTGCATTTTTCTAGTGCAGGTACTTAAATTCTAGTGAATATAAACAGAAATTACCTCAGTACTTATTTAAAACACAGATTCAGGGGTCCCAGCTAAGACCCAATAAATCAATATTTGCATTTTCATGAGCATCTTAAGTGATGCTAATGTATGCAAATGGTTTTCTAGACTACACTTTGAGGAATATTGTTCTGTAGAGGAAAATTAAAAAAAAATACAAAAATATATGTGTATAACATCTAGTATACTAAAATATGAATGTTGTAATTGAAATGGTTACCTAAGAAAATTCTTTGATGTTTCATGACCTCAATTTAAAAAATAAGGCAATTAAAGAAGTGTTAAGTTTGGTCCTTTATTCCTTTCTAGGCTTTCCTGCTGTAAACCTAGACACGTGGTATCTAACATAGGAGTGGTATAGTTTGTGTAATCAGAACAGGAAATGTCTAGCTCAAAGCACACCCCTCAATTTCAACATCTTTGAAACTGACCTGCTGTAATGAGTCTAGCTTTTCAAAGGATCACCCTTGCCTTATTTATCTAAGCAATCTTGTAAATCTGTTATCTGTATTACTGTGGTAGCCAGGTAAAACGTGTAATTTAAGATTTTACATGGCTATATAAGCAGCAATAAAATGGCAACAAACAAACAATTGACTTCCTCCAAAATAGTATCCTATTTAACCTAAGTTCCCCTCTTTGGTGCTGCAGCTGTGTTCACTGGATCACTTTATGAAAGGCTTGTAATTCAAATTACAAATACAAAAAATACAAATTACAAACTGTCAAAAGAATAGTTCTGTTTCCTTTCTCTATACATTAAGTAATACTAGAATTCATATATTTTTGGAAAGTTATTTTAGAAAAAATGGAATGATTATTAAATAGTCAAATATTTGGTAATAACCCACAGAAAAAGCCAGGACCCTGGCTTTTGCTTTGAATGATCTTAATTAGAGGTTTGGCTTGTTCTGCTGGGCTTGCCATTAAAATGTGGTTGATTCTGTCCCCCAATAGTGCTTGAATCCATCTACTTCTCTCCATCTCAAAGATTGCCTGTGGTCATTACAGCTTCTTGTAGATCCTGGTATACAGCCGGAGGCTCTTAACTGGTTTCCCTTTTCTATGCTTGCTCTTGTCCAATCAGCCCTCCTTGTGACTTTCAGAGTGGTCTTTCTTTCTTAAAAAAAAAAAGTCTAATCTCATTATCCTTCGGCTAAACCTTTGAGGCTTCTCATAGCTAGAAAAATTTCATCAAGGTCCACAAGTTCCACATGACCTGTCTCTGGCCTCTTTTTTCTACCTTGACTTTGTCCTGTCTCTCTCTTGTTCATTACATTCAAGTTGCATTGCTTTACCAACTCCCTTAGGCCCCTTTGGTTCAGAAACCTGTTCAAGCTCTTCCCTAACTCAGGGCCACTATGCATGCTGTTCTTTCTGCCTAGAGATCTCTTCCTATATTTTTCACCTGGCTAAATTCTGTCTCCTTTTTAAATCTATGGTTAAATTCCACATCCTTAGAAAGATCCTCCAAATCTAAATTATTTCTCTCCTGTTTCTCTCCCCATAGCACATGCTTCTCTCTCAGCACTTATTTCAGCCAGTAAAAATGGATTCATGTGCTTATCAGTTTAATATCTGCCTTTGAACTAGTCTACTTGAGCGAAGAGATTCCAGCTTTGTGATTTATCACTGTATCCCCAGAGCCTAGTATGTCACCTAGCACCTGGTACTGACTGAATCAAACCAAAGATTTGTGATTACCCAATGTATTAATTATCTATTCCTATGTAACAACTTGCTGCAAAACTTGGACATCTACTTAAAACACTTGCTTAAAACAACAGTTTTATCTCACAGTTTTGAGCCAAGAAGTTGAAGTGACTTGTCTGGCTGGTTCTGATTCAGGGTCTTTTATTAGGTTGCAGTCACGGTGTCAGCCAGGGCTGTTGTCATCTGGGGACTTGAGTCACTCACAAGCCTGAGTGAGCCCTCATTTCCATGCCATGTGGGCCCCTTCATGGGGCTGTTTGAGTGTTCTCACATTGTGGCAGCTGGCATCCCACAGAACACATGATCAAGGGGAGAGAGAGCCTAAGAAAGAGACTGCAATGCCAATGTTGATGTTCTAACTTCGAATATCACATTTTGTTACTTTAACTACATTTTACTTGTTAAAAGCAAGTCACTAAGTATATAGTGTACTTAAAGGGAGAGAAAACTGGCTCCATCTTTTGAAAGGAGGAGTATCAAAGTATTTGCATATGTATTTGAACATCACCACAATTCTTCCTCTGGCCACAAATTATATGCATTACGTCAAGGAGAAAAATACACTAAACTCCTCCGACTACCCCCCACATTCTTATCTATTTATATTATTAGCACAAGACTCAGGATGTTGGCTTCAAAATCAAGCCCAAGTATGAATTAGGTTCTTTGGGTATAGTGCCTTCACTATTACCCCAGTACCATTCTTCTCAATCTAAAGATTGAAGAACTGAAGAGACAAGCTATCTACTGCCCTCAAAGGCAACCTACCATGGTGGGATAGGCCTAGCATAACCACAGTAGACAATTCTATTTAAAAAGGGGGAAAATGGAAGATACTGAAGAGTCTTTGGTTCACAGCAATGCTGAAATCAAACTGGGCACAGATAGGCCGTTCTTGAGTAGGGATCAAGGCCTGGGAGTAATTCTCCATGGCTCTTGGCTCCACGATCTGGTTTGCAGCCTCTGAGACATTCCTGCTTTTTCCTGAAAGGTGACATGCATTCACAGCTGAGTAGTTTGCTATAGCTTGCTTCCTGTTTATAGAAGATTTAGGGTTGAAAGACCTTCTTTCACTTTTTCAATTCCAGCTAGTGTTGTCTCTGCCAATGTGATAAATGTAAAAGTATAAGTATTCACAAGATACAGAAAGTATGTGGAGGAAGAGATTAATTTTGTCATGGGCAAGGAGGGACTGGGAATTTTCTAAGACAGATGATGCCTAAGCAGAATTTTAGAGAGTGAACAGAAGTCAACCAGATGAGGACTTAAAGAAGAGCAATCTAGACTAGATACAGAGGACAGCATGTGCAGGAGTAGGACGGGCTCCAGCTGCAGCAAACACATATAGAAAAACACACAGAGATGGCTACTGAAAACTGATGGATCCCAAGACTTGTGGATTTTATCCTGTAACTCAGCATTTCTCAAAATATGATCTATCCTCTTCCCACATCCAAACCATTTGGATACTTATTAAAGCTGCAGTTTCATGGAGTTAGTTAAACTCTCTGGAGAAGAAACTCCAAAGTCCCTGAGTTCTAAGATTAGTTGCCCTCTACTGTCCATGTTAGAAGCTCTCCAGTGGGAAGTGGGTATGACAGCAAGATTTACATTTAGATTAATTACTCTGGGAGCTATGTGGAGGGTGGCAAGATGGTCAGAAAGAAAGGTCAGTATGCAGTCTTTGCATAGTTTGAGTAAGAGATATTAAAGGCCTATGGAGACAAAAGAAAAGGTAAGAGTTTTAAAAATAGTGAAGCTAATGTAAACAAAACAGCATAATACAGTGAATTTTTATGTTTATTATGTATGCATATATGATTTACCATAATAATTGTGTGAAGTTTTGTGGGAACATAATAAAGGGAAAAATGACACCTGCAGTCAGGTAAATGAGAGGCTAGGGAGAGGGGACTGATAGTCGAACTGGGACTGGAAGCATGAACAGGATTTCACCAAAAAAGAAGGCATCTTACATGTAGCAAACAACATGCTCAAGGCAAAGTGAGGATCTGATATGCTTTGGAATAATAGGAAATTGGCTTGGACTTGAGTATGATTGCTTAAGGGAAAGTGGTGAAATCTAAAACAGAAAAGAGATGTTAAGGCCTCACTGGCAGGTGGTTGGCTTCAGCACACACATTTCCCAGCCTCCCTTGCAGTTAGGTGAGGCCGTGTGATGGAGTTCTCACAAGTGCAACGCACATGGATATGATCTGCACCATTCCAGATCTGGCCCATAAACAGCTCCTGTATACTCTTCTCTATCTCACTGTAAACATGCATGGCAACCTTAGGGCCCAATTGTTGAAGAAGACAAAGATGGATACAGCCTGGGTGCTGAATCACTTGTTGGAGCACAGGTGATTGATAGGAGCCCATCGATGAGGCCCTCCTAACTTGGATTTAGCATAAGCATGAAATATACCTGCATTATATTTGAGCCATGGCATATACACACCATATGAAGGAATTTAGATGTATTTTACAGGCAAAGAGGAATCAACAGAAGTTTCTAATAATGGGTAATGTGATCTGGTTTGTTTTTAGGGGGAAATCACTTTCAGTACATAGTGAAGAGAAGTGTCAGTGATAATGTGAAAGTCTTCCAGAAACATTCCAAAGCTATCTTGTGAAAGGGCAGAATTAGCTCTACTAGGGTAAGGGTTATAGACCAAACACCACAGGCATAAGCAAAATTACAGGTGAAATGAGTTCAGCTCACTCTAGGCCAGTGATAATCATCCTTTCAGTGCCATGAAAGGATCTTAGATGTGTTGCAAAAAATTTTAAAGATCACTAATTTAAATTATTTCAAAAGAAGTTCAAAGAACAGTAAGTATATTCCTTTTTTATCAACATAATTTAAGTGTGCCATGGAAGTTTAACTAAAGGTTCAAGTGTGCTGTGAGATGAAAAAAGGTTGAAAACACTGCTCTGGATGGAAGTTTCTAAAAGAGCTATTCAAATAGAGACTTCTGTGAGCTTCTCCCTGAAGAGATATCCAGAGGGAGGCTGAAGGACTTCCTATTGAAGTTTTTTGGGGAAGACTGAAATAGGATACCTTAAAGTCTAGTCCCATTTCCAGCAAGTCATTAAGTAGGCTCAGATATAAAAAAAAGGCTCAGATATCATATGATTATGAGAATGAGAACAGAGATTTCTTTTTCTCTCTCTGTCACACACACACACACACACGCACACACACACACATGCTCACACACTCACCTGCACAGACACACATGCACCTGCCACTGTCATGAAAGATAACCTATACATTATGATTTCTTTTTGGAAAGAGACAGAACTTAATTTATTTAATGCTTTTGCATCTTTTTCCTGAGGCCTGTCTTGATTTCTTTTAGTTCCTGATAGTACCGCCCACATTATCAATTAGCATGACTGTATGAAATATCCTTAAAGAAATCAAATAGATTATAACACAGTAGTCTTTTGATTCCTAGGAATATAACTCTTGGCCATAAAGAAGATGACTAACATGGCATCTGTTACTTCCTACTTATTTTCTGTGATCTGGCAGGCCACCTTGGTGTAGAGAAGGCTGAACTTGACCTGCACTGTTGGGAATCAAGGTAAAGTTTATTAGCCTTACCTTAATTAAACCAGTGCCATGCAGCAGGACTGGGGCTATCACTGCTTCTTTGTTACTCTTGGCAATATTCCCATTTCTCTTTTATGATAAATTACCACCCTTTGACCTCTGATTATCCACTGGGGAAACAGCTATTGCTTTGTGGAGCAGAGGGGGAAGGACATTATCATTTAATTTTCAACTACAAGAGTTGGCATACGGCGTCAGGAACAAATAACTCTAAGCAGTTACTCATCTAATGTTTAAGCAGATCTGGGCTTCTTTTATTAGGACTTTATAAGAGACTATCTGCAAAGGCTGAAATTTTGCATTGGCTGGCTGATACCAAGGTTATAAAGCCACATGGGTCTTCGGCTCCAGAATTGAAGGTACCTTTTTTCCTATGGCATGAGACATTTGCTGGAGCAGTGCTTACAAAGTAAGAAGGTAGCCCATAGAGCAGTGTTTTTCAACTTTTTTTTTTTTAACCTCACGGCACACTTGAACCTATCGTTAAACTTCCACAGCACACTTACATTTGATTAAAAAAAAAAAAAGAGTGAAAGATAGAATATACTTATTGTGCTTTCATTTAATTAATGATCTTAAAATTTTTTTTCAGCACACCTAAGAGCTTCTCACAGCACATTGGTTGAAAGTCACTTATATAGAGTATCGCACATGTGTTTAAAAGAGATTCCTTTACATGGTATTTATTGTAAAAAACATTTTATAGGGGTATGATTGCCACACAAAAAACTGTACATATTTAAGGTATGAAGCTTGATGGGTTTGGAGATAAGTATTCATTGCGCAACCATCGCCATGATTTATGCTATAAACATATCAGCTGCAAAAATTTCTTCTCAACTTCATTATTATTATTATTGGTGATAAGAACACTTAACATAAGATCTGCCCCTTGCTGGGCACAGTGGCTCACATATGTAATCCCCTGTGGGAGGCTGAGGAGGGAGAATTGCTTGAGCTCAGGAGTTCGGGACTTGCCTAAGCGAGAGTGAGACCCTGACTCTTAAAAAAATGGAAAAACCCAGCTGGGCACTGCAGCAAGCGCCTGTAATCCCAGGGGCTCCCAGAGGCTGAGGCAACGAGATGCCCACAGCCCGAGTCTGAGTTTGCAGTGAACTATGATGCCATTGCGCTCTGCTCAGGGCATAGGGTGGGACTCTGTCTCAACATCACCACCAACAAAAAGCAAAGAAATAAAACTAGCAAATAAGTAATGCTGTACAGTAGATCTCTAGGATTTATTCATCTTGTATAACTGAAAATTTGTACCTTTTGAGTCATAACTTCCTATCTTCTCCTCTTCCCAAGACTCCTCCGTTTAAAGCAGCGGTTTTACACACCAAATTGTCAACAGTATTTGTTGGAGAGGGTTTGGTGGGTAGTCTGTGAGTAGGTGTTTTCTTTCATTTTTAAATTTGCATATACCTGTCTTGCTTGATTAAAAAAATGTTAAATTGAATTTGTAATAAAAATGATCAAGACAAAAATAGTGTCTCTTAAATGTTTTTTAATTTTGGAGAGACTAATCCTGAGGTAGAGGATTAGAAAGTTGCCAGGATTTCTATATGTGTTTTAGAACTGATCTGGGTAGGCCTATAGATTTTATTTCTAAATTCAGCATATTTGAGTACAGAAGAGAAGAAGTATGACATGGAAGGGAAGATATTGAGATAACATAGATAAGCCATTGGATTATTTTTAAAAAACATTTTTAAATATAATTTTTAATTAAAATCATAACTGTATACATTATGGGGTACAATGTGATGATTTGATATATTATGTAGAATGCTTGAATCAAACTGATTAACATAAACATCACCTCACTTATTTTTTGTGGTAAGACATTTAAAATTTCCTTAGTTATTTTGAAATATACCCTTGCACTGTACCCATTAGGCGAGATCCCACCAAATGTCCTCCCTCCTCCCACCAACCTCCTTTCCTGCTCCCCTCCCCTCTCCCTTTTCATCCCTCCTCTTTGCTAGACTATGTTTGCTTTTTATCATTCATATGAGTGTGTATGTGATTATATATTGGTTTCGTAATAGTATTGAGTACATTGGATACTTATTTTCTAATCTTGAGATAACTTTACTAAGAAGAATGTGTTCCAACTCCATCCAGGTAAACATAGAAGATGTAAGTTTTCATCATTTTTATGGCTGAATAGTATTCCATTGTATATCTATATCACAATTTGTTAATCCATTCATAGGTTGATTAAAAATATGTTAAATCTTGAAGCTCTGCCTCTAAGGACTTGGCTTTGTGCTAGAGGAAAGGAAGCCTTCCTTGGGAATATTAGTCTATGGTAGACTAACAATAGACTCTTGAATCTCTTGAATAGGAAAGGTTTGGGTGACAACCCCACACAGTCAAAAATCTGAATATAACTTTTAACTCCCCCCAAATCTTAACTTCTAATAGCCTACTGTTGACTAGGAACCTTACCAATTATATAGTCAATTAACATATTTTGTATGCTAGCTCTATTATATGTTTATTCTTACAATAAAATAAGGTAACAAAAAGAAACTGTTATTAAGAAAATCATAAGGTGGGCGGCACCTGTGGCTCAGTGAGTAGGGCGCTGGCCCCATATACTGAGGGTGGCAGGTTTGAACCCAGCCCTGGCCAAACTACAACGAAAAATAGCCGAGTGTTGTGGCAGGTGCCTACAGTCCCAGCTACTCAGGAGGCTGAGGCAAGAGAATTGCCTAAGACGAAGAGCTGGAGGTTGCTGTGAGCTGTGATGCCATTGCACTCTATCGAGGGCAACAAAGTGAGACTCTGTCTCTAAAAAAAAAAAAAGCATAATGTAGAGTACTGTACTGTATTTATTAATGTCACAGTATTACATCTTGTGTTCAGTGGTGGGCAACCATTGCTGCAGATCTCAATGTTTGCTACATATCATGTGGTTAAACTTTTTCTTGTAACTTCATGGCTTTGCTTCATGGGAGCATTTCAGCATCACTAGTGGCACTTCGTATGGGTCCCATGACATTATTCAAGGTTTGCAGTATTGCACTAAAAAATATATGAGAAATATAAGAGATCACTCTTCATAGCAATATGCAATTTACTGGAGAGATGAACTATTCATGTGGAGATGATTAGCATCACAGCATTTTACACAGAGGGGCAATACTTGAACTTACTCTAACAGCGACAGGAGGTGGCTATGCAATTATTACAGTAATACAATAGTTTCTACAGTTAACTTTATAGAGTTATGACTTAATATCACATCTTTATATATGTTTACATTTCTCTTGACTGTGAATGGCGCCATGTACTGTCTGTGCTTGTATGTCTAAGTTTTGTATGTCTAAGGTTTTGTCTAAATTTTAACTTTTTATAATAGATTTATACATATTTAATGGTAGCAAATGATAAACTAGACTAGTATGTATATATATTTTATGCATTTGTGACATACCTAACTTTTTCTTAATTTTCATTAATATTTTTAAGCTATGTGGCTTACCTGTGAGTTTTTGTTAAATTATCACAAATCTCCAAAATTTTTTCTGACAAAATTATTGAAAAAAAAATCTGCATGTAAGTGGACCTACACAGTTCAAACCCATGTTGTTCAAGGGTCAACTGAACTTGAGCTGCCATAAAAAAATACTACAGACTGGGTGTCTTAAACAATAGACATCTATTTTCTCATATTTCTGGAGGATGGAAGTCCAAGATCAAGGTGCCAGCAGGGTAGGTTTCTCCTTGCCTTGCCCCCTTCTTGCTGTGTCCTCACATGGTCTTTCCTCTGTGCTGTGTCCCTGGAGTCTCTTTGAGCACCCAAATTTTCTTATCTTATAAGGATACCTGTCAGATTGGATTAGTGCCAACACGTTAACCTTATCACCCCTATAAAGATTTTAACTCTGAATGCAGGCACACTCTGAGGTTAGGGTTACAACATATGAACTTGGGGAGGCGTGAGTAGACACAAATCAGTCCATAACAATGGGTAAATTCTTACAGAGAAGCTTTAAGAATTTAAGAATCCATTCTTATGGATTTCAATGAGAAAGAATTAGGAATGAAAACAAGTATAAACATTTATACTCAAGATAACTGATGCTAGTTCATTGACAAAAAAGCAGATCATTACTAACACATTGTGCAGAATACAGAAAATGCAAATGGACTCTCAATTGAAATGTAAACAGATTTATGCTGCACATTTAATGCATGAATAATTTAAACATGTGAGGGAAATTAACATAAAAATGCTTGCTTTTTGATGCTTGTATGATTTATTTTGAAATCTTTCTACAATTATAGTCAAATGTTCTAATGCTACTTCCTTTACTATAAAATTTTTTTTAAAAAGACATGGAAAAAATATAAATATTAAACTGAAACTTCAATAGAAAGTGTTATTCAGTAACCAAGAAAATATTTATCTGTTATTTAATTACTCCTTTTAAAAGCATAACTAAAGTGTTTTAATCAGAGTAGATATCTACTTAAATGTTTGATTATACCAAGATTTAGAAAGTAGTTTTGTCACCGCTATAAGAGAAAATATAAAAATCTTCACAATTTTCTAACTGTTAGTTATTCTAGGAGATTTTTATATTCTTCAGTATGTGAAATGTTCAATGCTCAAATTATTTCTAGAATAATTTTTTCTTGTATTTTAAGCCTACTAATTTGACAATAAACCATGCCTTGCCTGTGTTGCTACATTTTTTTCCTATGTCCAAAAATCTTATCTCTACCAAGAAAATGGTACATCTTGAGAATATCCATGTCTAACTCATGGTATTGTTCCAGAGCCTGCCTCATGGTAGGTAGCTATTGAATTATTTTATTTTATCAAGGTCAAATACTATAGAACTTTTTCTCATACATTTGACTTTATTTTGTAAAACTACGAAGTTGTGAACTGAATTATGAAAATTGTCAGGTGATTGCATGGCTGAATCTTTAGTTATTGGGTCAGTTGTCCAAATAATTTCCTCAGACCTCAAAGTACTCTAACCTGAAACATTAGAGCCTATAAGGTTGTTTTAATTTCTTTTCTCAAATTACCTGTGTTAGGTATAACATAGTGGTAAAAATGTGAACTCCTGGGTTCCTATTATTGGCCTTGTCACTCATTAGCAGTGATGACTGTGGGCAAATTATCTAATGTGTGTGTGCTTTAGTTTCTTCTTTTAGTGTGTGTGCTTATTCTATGAATAAAATAGAATTATATTCATACCTACCTCTCAGGCATTTTATCAGGATTAAATGAGTTACTCAGTTATATCTCTTAGAAGAGCGGCTGGCACATCCTAAGTGCTGTTTTCCTTTTCAGATGTCCTTTATGGGTTTACTGAAATAGGCATAGACACTTCCCAGTCCCCACCTCAGCTTCTGCATTTGTGATGTTACTCAATTAAACAAACAAACAAAACTATTTCATTGATGAATGGAATTCCACAAGCAAAATAAGTTTGAACCACAGAAATTAAGACATACATGCTTCAAGTGAAATTTACGTCTACCAGCCAAGCAACAATGGCATCCTTTAGAAACCATGGTTTCCTTCGATATTTTACAATGTGTGCTATGTGTGATGAATGCTCAAAAAATGAGCTATTTAAAATGAAGCACAGACAGGAATGATCATAGGTCCCTAGAAATGAGTCACTTCAGAAATGTAATTAATGCAGAATGAGCTTTTCTGAAAATTCCACAGGTGTGGCCTTAAGGCTGTGAGTTGCTTAACAAAAATGATTGAACTTGGACTCAGTAGGTGTCAAGAACAGCATTTGGCAGCATTTCTAGAGTCATCAGGGCAATGCCAGCAATTAAGTTTATATTCTTTTTTTCCCCCCTGTTGGGAGGGGTCATACTCTGTTGCTCCAGGCTAGAGTGCCATGGTGTCAGCCTAGCTCACAGCAACCTCAACCACCTGGGCTCAAGTGATCCTCCTGCCTCAGCTTCCCAGTAGCTGGGACTATAGGTGCCTGCCACTATGGCTGGCTACTTTCTATTTTTAGTAGAGATAGGGTCTCACTCTTGGCTAATACCAGTCTCTGCCTCGGCCTCTCAGAATGCTAGGATTACAGGCATGAGCCACTGCTCGCAGTCTTAAGATTACATTCTTACAGATAGGTGCATGGAATCACAAGGAAGCTGTGTTGTGTGTCTTGGTTGATAGTAGTTGTATCCTGGGGGAGGATACCCCTTATAGTAACTGGGATATCTTTGGTTATAATCTTGATTTTAACCACAGATATTTTATTTGAGGTACTAATACTGACTGTGTGACTTCAGGCTTATCGCATGTTTGGACCTCAGTTCCCTCATGGGTGAGTGAAAGAATGGGGCAAGGAGTTCTTTTTTTTTTCTGTAGAGACAGAGTCTTACTTTATTGCCCTTGGTAGAGGGCTGTGGTGTCAAACAGCTCACAGCAACCTCCAACTCCTGGGCTTAGGCGATTGTCTTGCCTCAGCCTCCCAAGTAGCTGGGACTACAGGTGCCTGCCACAACACCCGGCTACTTTTCTGTTTTGTAGTTTGGCCGAGGCTGGGTTTGAACCCGCCACCTTCGGTATATGTGGCCGGCACCCTACTCGATGAGCCATAGGCACCACCCGGGGCAAGGAGTTCTTTTAAGTTCTCTTCCAAATCCAGTATTCTGTAACTCTGCAATGGAAATGGAAGCAGAGTCAATAAAGATATATTTGACTAACGCACTAACACCTTTTTATAAAAGCAAAATCATACTTCCTTCAATGATATAGTTAATTCAGATATTTTTAAAAAATCCAATTTTGTGATTATAAAATGTGAAATGGAAATGCAGTAACTTAAATTTGTAATTTTTTTTTAAGTATTTAATTTTTAGGAGAAAGAAGGAAATCCAGAGAAATAAATTATGAAAATTAAATATCCAAAAATCCATTGTCAGGGCCTACCATAATTCAGTTCTAGCTCCCATAATTTTCATGTCTTTAATATGCTATGGTTATATAATTGATGCTCAGTCATATGTCCCTAAAATATCAAAGACAGATTAATTACTTTAACTAGGCTAGAGTTAGAAGTAAAACATCTCAATGTATTATATATCTTCACTGATATATTTTAGAAAGCTTTTTGATCGGGGTTACAAGTCAAATGGATTTCCTGTAAAACTTTAATGAGAAAATTCAATTTACCAGATCAGAGTTTGATGAGTGGTATTTAATTGTATTTTGACTAATAATCTGTGTGCATTTAGGCAAGTTAGTTCACTTCTCTTATCATCAATTTCTTCATATAGACAAAGTAAGAAAAGAGGCAATGTCTAAGAAGCTTTTTTATCTCTAGTATTATGTTTTAAGTTAAGTCCTCCATTTTCCCCCTCCTATTTAAAAGATTCTTCCAGTTATTTTTATTCTGATTCTCCCAAAGAAACTCTCTCAGTCACATGACAAGTCTCTATATCACCCAGGGCTACTAATATACATTTTCACTCACAGTGACTGACAAAGAAATATTGACTTCCCTTCTCGTACGCTGCTTGCAGAGTCCTATTTGTCAACCCATAAGCCCTGGCCAGAGAACAGAAACAAAGATTAGCAGATAAATGGTGCAGATGACTGAAACCTGAGTTAGTTGCCTAACACATGGCTGAAATTTTCCATAGCTTTAATCGATCAAATAACCTAGCAAATATGTGACAGGCTAGATGTAAGACACAGCCCTTGGCCCTAAGAAATGAATACTCTTTTTTTTTTTTTTACAGTTTTTGGCCGGGGCTGTGTTTGAACCTGCCACCTCTGGCATATGGGGCTGGCGCCCTATTCCTTTGAGCCACAGGTGCCGCCCAGAAATGAATACTCTTAACAAAGGAAGTTTAGTGCCAATACAACTAAAATATTCAGATAATTCTTATGTATGGAACCAACTATAATTGCATTAGAAATGCGTGGAAGGGAGAGATATGGTTTTGAAATAGTCAGAGTTTAAGAGGAAAAATTTTGACCTGCAGAGTATCATTAAGAAAGAATAATAGGCTTTTCCGCCCGCTCCCCCCTCCCCCCGAGCGCCGCTCCGGCTCCACCGCGCTCGCTCCGAGCTCAGGGCTCCAGCACAGCTAGCGCTGTCGCCGGCTCCCTTCAGCCGCCATCATGATTATCTACCGGGACCTCATCAGCCACGATGAGATGTTCTCCGACATTTACAAGATCCGAGAGATCGCGGACGGCCTGTGCTTGGAGGTGGAGGGGAAGATGGTCAGTAGGACAGAGGGTAACATTGATGACTCGCTCATTGGTGGAAATGCTTCCGCTGCAGGACCTGAGGGCCAAGGTACCGAAAGCACAGTAATCACTGGTGTTGATATTGTCATGAACCATCACTTGCAGGAAACCAGCTTCACAAAAGAAGCCTACAAGAAGTACATCAAAGATTACATGAAGTCAATCAAAGGCAAACTTGAAGAACAGAGACCAGAAAGAGTAAAACCTTTTATGACGGGCTGCAAAACAAATCAAGCACATCCTGGCTAATTTCAAAAACTACCAGTTCTTTATTGGTGAAAACATGAATCAAGATGGCATGGTTGCTCTCCTGGACTACCGTGAGGATGGTGTGACCCCATATATGATTTTATTTAAGGATGGTTTAGAAATGGAAAAATGTTAACAAATTTGGCAATTATTTGGATCTATCACCTGTCATCATAACTGACTGCTGCTTGTCATCCACACAACACCAGGACTTAAGACAAACGGGACTGATGTCATCTTGAGCTCTTCATTTATTTCGACCGTGATTTATTTGGAGTGGAGGCATTGTTTT
>CAUYRH010156274.1:0-22783 GCA_963574655.1 Perodicticus potto | reverse complement strand
TCTGTCCTATGAAAATTAGGTCAGCTTAAGGGAGATGGTCAACGTTGGAGGTGTATTGTTTAATGAATTATTCTAGGACAAACACCATCCAGGTCAACAGCTTTAACTCACCTGCCTATTCCAGGAGCCCTTACTCTGTGTGTCCATCTAATTATACTCCCCTCCTCCTCACCAGAAGTGACTGCTCTCCTTCTTTTAATCACTTCCTCATATTTTATTTTGTATTTATTTATTTATTTATTTATTTATTTTGAGACAGAGCCTCAAGATGTCACCCTGGATAGAGTGCCCTGGCATCACAGCTCACAGCAACCTCCAATTCCGGGGTTCAAGCAAGTCTCTTGCCTCCGCCTCCCAAGTAGCTGGGACTATAGGCGCCCGCCACAATGCCCGGCCATTTTTTGGTTGCAGCCGTCATTGTTGATTGGTGGGCCCGGGCTGGATTCGAACCCGCAAGCTCAGGTGTACGTGGTTGGCACCTTAGCCCGTTGAGCCACAGGCGCCGAGCCTACTTCCTCATATTTTAAAAATAATTTTATCACCAAGTGTGCTGTAGCATAGTCTTTCTCACTTAAAAAAATATTTAAAGTACTTAAAGACTCTTTTATCTACAAATTTCCCACCATTCAATTTTCCTTAGAAAATCCCCTGCAGTCTGGGTTTGTGTGATTACAGTCACATGGTGCACTTCAGTGTGTTTGCCTGCCCCCTATATTTCCTGCAAATTGGCAACTGATTTAGACTTATGACTGATCCGTTTGGCAAGACTGTAAGTGGTACTGCATCAGGAGGCACGTAATGTCTGCTTGTCTCTTTTTTTTGTAATGTTAGTTGTAGGTGGACATTGCCTCTATGTTAAATCATTGGGGTTATATGCCGGTGATATTCAAATTCTTTTTTTTTTTTTCATTTATTCACTGGAATATTTTATTTACAAAGATGTGCTATACCTCATCTACGCTTTGCTTAAATGGGGCACAGTTCATATAGGAAAGGCAGGATAAATGCTTTCCCTTTAATTACCAAGTTTTTAAGGTGATGGGTCAACTCCCTTTTAAAAATACCTATAAACTCATGGAGGTGTCTCACCCTTAGGGAGGGCAAGCTAGGTTGTTCAACAAGCCTGCAAGATAGAGCCTCTAGAATCGCACAAGGTCACTTCTTCTACATTGAAGGCAAATCATAAGGATGGCCCAGACACAAAGAATGCAAGCGTAGAGGCCAGCTCTTGATGGAAGGAACTGCAGAGGATTTGCTGCCATATTTAATCTCTATAGATTGTAGACGCCTTCTATGCTTTTTAGGTTTGCTATCTGTTTGCACAGTAGACTTCATGCTGTGATTTGGATGTTGATCCCTGCAAACCTGATGTTGAAATGTGATCCCTAATATTGGAGGTGGGACCTGATGGGAGGTGTTATAGTGTGTGTGTGGTGGATCCCTCATGAATGGCTTTGTGCCTTCCTGTCTCTATTAGTTCCCATGAGAGCTGATTGTTAAAAAGAGCCTGGCACCTCCCCTCTCACTCTCTTCCTTCCTCTCTCACTGTGTGATCTCTGCACACATTGGCTCCCCTTCTCCTTCTCTGATGAGTGGAAGCAGCCTGAGGCCTTCCCTAGAAGCAGAGGCTGGCACTATGCATTTAATACAAGCCTGCAGAAGTGTGAGTCACATAAACCTCTTTTCTTCATAAATTACCAAGCCCGGGCTGTTCTATATAATAACGCAAATGGACTAGGACACTCTAAATTCCAGTTTAGGGTGAACTGGGACATACTAATATATTTAGAACAACTACCTCTATTCCAGATTATATCACTATATATTTTTCTGACATCTTTGTCAGATAGTTTCTTTACATGTCATAGGTTTAAATCCTTAGTAAATTTATAATTTGTTTTGGTCTAGTGTAAGAAGTAAGACTCTCAGTTTTCCATTAAACAATTTGCCAGATATAATTAGGTTATTTGTTGAATAACTTGGTCTTTCCCCACAGATTTGAAATTGCATCTATATTTCATTTATTAAATTTTTAGGTGCCCATACATACATGCTTGGGTTTGCCCGTGGGCTTCCATCTCTAGTCTCTTTATCAGTGTGGCAGTTCTTACCTGGCAATTAATTAAAACACCATTATATCTTCATTAATTACAGCTTTTCCATACCTTTTTGTGTCAGATTCTACTGCTCTCTCACCCTTTTCCTCATCCTCCCAGGGATCTCGGGTCTCTCTTGTTGATTTAGCCCCTTCCACTGTTGGCTTCTTCCCCCTCCCCCACCTGTAAACATGTTCATGTCTTACATGGTGAAACAAACCAGTTGGAGCCCATCCAGCTCTTTCTGTTTCCTTCAGCCACCATGTTGCCTCTGCACTTCCTATAGTGAGCTCTGTGGAAGAGAAGTGCTCACCAGGTTCTCACTGTGGTCACTGGTAGCATTCTAATTGCTTCATTTCTTCTCTTACTTGATTTATTTGCTGAATTAGAGCCTGTTGAGCACTTTGTCTTTCTTGAAACCCCATCTTCCCTGGTCTTCTGCCACACACGTCTTTACTTGTAGTCTCTCAGATTGTTCCTTCTCAGGCTCCTTATGTGGTTTCTGTGTCCTTAGCCCCTTAGAAGTCAGTGTTCCTGCAGTTCCAGGCCCAGCTCTCTTCATATTACCTCTCTGATTTCACCTCTCCCCCTGGCTTTCACTGGAAGATGTATTCTGTATTCCCAGCCTAGTTTCTTCCATATTTTCAGTTACCTTTCTGGATCGCACCAACAGAATGTCTTATCAAGTTCATCCAGCTCAGAGTGTCTCCTCTTTCCCTACATAGCTGCTCATAGACATCTCAGCCAATGGCCTGACCATTCATCTGGTCTTCTGAGCAAGAAACTGGAGCCTTACACTCAGCTCCTTCCTCCCCGTCCTCTATGTTAATTCATACAGCAGAAGGAAGCATGCTTTGCAGTGAGACAAGCTTGGATTCCAGTCCTGGTGCCTCTTCCTACTCATGTGCCTGAGTGAACTCCTTAACCTCTCTGTGAAGTTGGGATGGTGATGGTCCTGTTGGGAAGGATAAATGAGATAAAGTATGTCAGACCCAGCCCCAACTCAAACTGGGGCTCCTCAAAGACTGGTTTCATCTCTAACCAGTTTAATTTCAACCAGTTAAATTGATTTTTAAATGTCCAAAACAAACTCTTCTTCTCCATTCTCTCTGAAGAGCTTTCCATTCTGGCCCGCTCACCTGCCTGGACTATTCCAGCAGCCTCCCCACTGTCCCCCTTGCCCAGGTATCATCCTCCAGTCTACGCACTACATGGTGTTGTTTCTCTCTCCTTCTTTCCCATCTCTTCCTCCCATCCAGGCTCACCCCTGATTAGTTAGAGGACATCTTTCTTAGCATTACTTCCAGGCCTCGTGGACATCTAGCCCTGGGTGACTTTCCCATCTTCCTCTGTCCCTATCCTGTGTGCTGCGTGCCCCAGCTCTATCCAGTGAGCTTGCCAGTCCTCTGATGTGCTGTGATATCTCTGCTCTTCCTTCCCTTCTTGTGTGCTGGACTTTTGCCTACTCTAGATTCTCCTTCTTCCCCTTTCCCCCATCCCTGAATGCCTGGGAGCACCTACTGAGTATTCAAAGCCTAGCTCAGTGTCACCTTCCTAACCCCCTTGAGTGGTGTTTGGCCTTCTTGAGTCCCTTTTCACAGTGTAAACTCTGCAGTCATGTGTGTCTAATTATTTGTTTCTCGTGAAATCCCTCTTCTCATTCCCTACCCTCACCCCCAAATGACCGGGAACCTTCTTAGAGGAGCAATATACATTAAGAGCTTGGACAGTGGAGTCAGACTGACTGTGCAAATCCTGATCTCAGTGCTTACTCACTTGGTGACACTGGGCAACTTACTTAATTTATTTGTACCTCAGTTTCTTGATGTATATAATGGAGGTATTAACAGTACCTACCTTACAAGGTTATTTCGAGAAATAAAATCATCTGTGTAAAATGCTTAGCCTAGTTCTTGGCACATGTTAAATACTCAGTAAATGTTAATGGTTGCTGCCACCAGTGTTGTTGTTACTCTTTTTATTACTAAAATTATTGTTGGAAAAAAGACTTTCTCATTCATCTTTACATTCCCAACCTCTAGGATGTATCTGGCTCATAGTGGATCCTGATAAATATTTGTTATTTGTTAATATCAGCTGACATTTATTGACTATTTACTGTTTTCCAAGAACATGTTAAATTCTTTAGATGCATTATCTAATTTCCTCTTCCCAACAATCCTGTAGGCCATGAAATGTTATTTTCTTCACTTAGCAAATGAGAAGACCAAGAAAACTGGCTCTGAGGCTACATAACTGGATTGAGATTGCACAGTTAGTAAGTAGGAGAGCCAGGATCTGACTTTTGAGCTGTGACCTTTGCACTGCACTGCAGTTGCTGTGTGACCTTAAGTGAGTCATTTTTTTCTCTCTGGAGCTCATCTCCCTCATTTGAAACTGATTATGGTGAACTGGACCATCTCCAAAGCCTTTTCCAGTTCTGCTACTCTAGAGTTCCATTGAAAGTATAAGATAAAGTTGTGACAAATGCTATTAAGATGAAAATCTCCTGAAGAAAAAGAGTTCCAAGTCCCACTCAGTTCTCCCTTTTGTTCCAAAAACTGATCACTACATTGAAGTAATTGATTACATTGAATCAAAGCGTTTTGATGGTTTCTTGGAGTTCATTGCCTTGTAATTTGGCAGACCCACTGGACAGGGATCTTGAGTGCTGTATTAGTCTGTCTGGGCAGCTATGAAAATTACCTTAGCCTGGGTAATTGATGTACAACAGAAATTTATTGCTGACAGTTCCAGAAGCTGGGAAGTCCAAGATCAAGTCACCAGGAGATTCAGCAACTGCTGAGAGCTTGCTCTCTGCTTCACAGATGGCACCTTGTTGTGTCCTCACATGATGGAAGGATGAATAAGCTCTCTCAGGCCTCTTTCATAAAGGCAACTAATTCCATTCATGAGGGTGGTGCCCTCATGATCTTATCACCTCCAAAGGCCCTGTCTCCCTACACTATTACATTAGAAATTAGATTTTAACCTATGGATTTTGAGAAGACACAAACATTCAGACCATAGCAAGCACATCAGTCAAGTTCTCAGTTACCATTCCCAGAACCTACTCTAGCTAGCTGAGGCAGAAATGGAAATTTGTTTTAAAAAATTATGTGTCTCATAAGCTCCCCAAAAGGCTAAAAGAGTATCAGACTGGGGCCACACAGCAGGGACAAGGCCAGAGCCATGTGACAAATTGCCCTGGAAAGCCTCCAGGTTGCCACAGCCAGGCACAGACCACAGTTTGCATCATGTTCTGGGCTCTGGACTTCTGAACCTCCCCCACGGCTGCCTCCAAGCACCAGATGCTCAGGGTACCACCCTCCACAAAAAAATGTATTCTGCATTTTACTTGTGAATATTTAACTCCTCTGATGAGAGGAGCCAGGTCCATATACCTTCACTCCACTTTTAAGGGAGACCAGGAATGTGGGGCAGCAGCTTCTGCTTTTGAGAATCATGGTGTGAGCCATTCCCCAAACTTGGATATGCAGAAAGTACTGAGTGACCACCCACGATGACAACTGTCCACCAGACAGATTTATTACACTGGCTCTAGGATGTCAGTTGGGCCTTGCTGTATAGATGTGAGTCTTCAACCTGAGAATCCTCTTTGAATCCAGACATTGAAAAAATAGTCACTAACATTCACTTGTGCCAGGCCTTGTGCTAAGCTGTTTATACACATTTTCCATTTCAGCCCCATAACAGTTCTAGGGAGTGCCTACTATTATCCCCAATGTGTATTATTATCTCTATCTCACAATTGAGAAAACTGAAGCACAGAAGGGAAGTATGATGCCCTATTTTTCTCAACTAGTAAGTGATAGAACATGAACTTGAACCCAGGAGGCTACTGCACTGTTCTCCCTCTGGCAAAGAGGTTGAAAAGCAAACCCTGGTCATCACTAGTATTGTCAATCCTCAGCTCTGAATTTAGGATGATGCCAAAACCAAGGAGAATTTCACAAGAAAATAAAGTTGACCAAATTTGTAAGAATCGTTATACAAATGTCTTTTAATGTTTTCTGAGATGAGCCAGTATCAGATGTAAAGATGCTTTTTTATCTATTCAAAGTTGAAGCATTGAAGCCTTGGTGTCTTTTTCCTTCTTCACCCTGACACACTGGGAATTGGATCCTGATGGAGAAACATCGCGTGAGCTCAGTTCCCAGGGGCCACACTTACACTTAGCACAATGTTGCCGTCTCAACTTCAGGGTCACTATAAAAGTTCTGGAAACCTTTGTAGAAATAGTTCCTGTTCTCACTCCTTCACACGTATTCTTTCAGTTTTTCCAGACAGAGTCAGCGGCCAATTTGTAGAAACAAATATTTAAAACAAAATAACCACGCCTCCCACCTTGCCATAAATACACGAGCATAAACTCTGGTGGTGAAATTCAATGCTTATTTGGCCTGAGGTTAAATCATAAAGGAGCTTTAAGGGCCCCATTCAGGATGGAGACAAATACACAAATGAAAATGCACATAACATGGGGAACACACGCGATTAATGATGGCCCAAGGGAAACCCCCTCCCTCTCCAGGCGGGCAGCTCTCCTGCTTGGTACTGGTTAGACGAAATTGGGAGGAGGCAGGAAGGAAGGGATGCTGTTGTTTTAGTGCAAGATGTCAACTGAAGCCAGAGGGAAGGAAGTGGGAGGAGAGACCAGAGCAGAGGGCCGTAATTTCATTACGAATTTTTGCCTATTCTAAGCAGATTGTTTCCAAATTTGTCATTGAACGTGCAGATTCCTCTCTGAAAACTATCTTTTGAAGGACCTCCGGAAAGATTATGAGAACAGGAAGTGGAGTATCCAATTATTTGCGTTGATAATGCACTTTATTCTGTATTGATTATTTATGAATTCTGCATTCTGTGCAGTCTTTGCTCAGTAATAACGTTAGTATTACTTTTTATTCCTTCATTTGTGCATTTGCTCAACAGACGCTTATCAATTGTCTGCTCTGTGCCAGATACTGTGCTAGGCTCCAGGCACGCTGGCGATGTCCTGGTGACGGTCCTCTGGTGTTTAGGCTCCAACAAGGGAGGCAGGCGTGAGGCATGATCATTGCAAACTGATATCACAGAATTACCAAGTTGATTGATATATGTGCTGTGAAGAGTCGAGGGGTGTAATGAGAACAGGTGAGGGGAGAGCTGACTGTGTCCAGAGGGCCAGGGAAGGAGACCCTGGGGAAGCGACGTTTGAGCTGAAACTAAGGATGAATAGGAGGAAAGTACGTAAAAGGATGAGGGAGAAAGGAAGAGGGAAGAAAAGGCAAACAGATGCTGGGAGTGGGGGCACAAAGATGCAGAAGTGGTTTCTAAGTGTGGATTTATCTCTTTTTTCTCATTGTCCTTCCGTTGACTGTTTGAGAGGTTTCCCACAAGTGATCTGTGAGCTGCTTGCATCAGAATGAGTTGGAAGGACAGGTGACCTCCTGTACCCACTGGGTCCACATCCACAGCTTGAATTAATCGAGGATCAGAAATATTTTAAAGATAACAATGCAATAATACAAAATACAGATAAAAAGCGATAGAGCTTAATAACTATTTACATAGCATTTGCATTGCGTTAGATATTACAAATAATCTAGAGCTGATATAAAAAGAGTCTGGGAAGATGTGGGTTATGTGCAAATACTGTGCCATTTTATATAAGGCACTTGAGCATCCACAGGTTTGAGTATCCATGGGGGTCCTGGAATCACTTCCCCAGGGACACCAAGGAACTACTGTAAGTTAAAAAAATCAGATCCCTGGGGCCCACTCCAGGCCACTAAATCAGAACCTTTAAGAGTAGGGTCCAGTAATCTGCACTTTAAATTCAATGCACCTCTCCTCCGGTAATTCATATACACACTTTGATTTGAGAGCCAGGCTGTGTTTCTGAGGTGGATTACATGATGTCCATACCCTCTTTACAATGTGATGTAATGTACCAGGCATGGTTTGCAAACTTGAAGACATATTTGTATTTCCCTCATAGTGACTGTTCTTGGTATAATATCACCTCGTAGTTTAGCAGGTCTGAAGTCAGACAGATTGACAGTCAAGTCTCCGCGCTGCCACTTACCAGCTGTGTCACTTTGAACAAGTTACTAACCGCCATACACCTCAGATAGCTCAATTGTTAAGTAAAGATAAATAATAATGCCTATATCGACTGAGTGGTTGCAAAGATTAAGTGAACTACTGCACATGAAACACTATGCATGGAGTTTTTAAACACTTGGCAAATACTAAAAAATGGCAGCTATCATAACCATAATATTTAGGGATTGAATAAATGTGTAAGTATACACATTGAATGTGTAAGAGTGTTCCCAAGTAATTGAAGCCCAGGTAAATATCATGAGAGATGTTACATGTGGAAGGTTTAAATAAATGCTGTGAGTCATTCAGGCAAAGATATTTAAGAAAACTCAGTATAGCCAGGCGCGGTGGCTCATGCTTGTAATCCCAGCACTGTGGGAGGCTGAGGAGGGAGAATTGCTTGAGCTCAGGAGTTCAAGACTTGCCTGAGCGATGGTGAGACCTGAACTCCTAAAAAAATGGAAAACCCCAGCCGGGTGCCACGGCGAGAGCCTGTAATCCCAGTGGCTTCCGGAGGCTGAGGCAGCGGGATGCCCACAGCCTGAGTCTGAGGCTGCAGTGAGCTATGACGCCATTGCACTCTGCTCAGGGCATAGAGTGGGGCTCTGTCTCAACAACAACGAAAAAGAAAACCCAGTATCAATGAGTATAACTGGCACCTAGATCTTGGTATCTAAATACTAATTCTCCCTAAGAGAAGCAATGTTTTCTGGGAGAAATGTCGATTTAAGTTCTGAAAAAGGGAAAGTTCAAAGCGAGGCTGGGGCATCTTGTTGTGTCACTGTGATATTATGAAATAAATATATAAATAGTTGTGCATTGCTTAATAGAAGGATACATTCTGAGAAGTGCATCATTAGGGAATTGTGTTGTGCAAACATCATAGAGTGTACACACAAATGTAGGTGGTATAGCCATATGGGATAGCAAATTGCTTCTAGGCTATAAACCTATTCAGCAGGTTACTGAATACTGTAGGCACTGTAATACAATGCTAAGTGTTTGTGTATCTAAACATGTCTAACATAGAAAAGGCATAGTAAAAATGCAATGTAAAAGATAAAAAATGGTACCCCTGTATAGGGTAGCTTCATTATAATTTTCTGGTACCACCATGATGTATGTAGTCTCTTGTAAAATGTTGTTATGAACATATGGTTATATGTATGTATATATACTTTTTGGTTTCCATCCACAGTTCCTGGCTCACGGCTTCTAAAACCCTTATAATTTCCTATGTGATTAGAGCAATAGGAGTATCTTTTGTTAAGATAGTTGGCCTTTTGTCTTGGGTTCCTGAAACAGTGAATGGTGAAAGATGTGTCTTTTTGTTGTTCATAACAAACTCCTTTCAACCACCCCTGAGTGTATGTTTATGATTTGATTCCTGATAAGTCCCTAGATAACCAAGAATGGGGTAGGGGTTTGCTGTTGCCAGGAGAATCAGCCATGGGATTAGAGGGCTAGAACTTTCAATTCTGCCTCCATCTCGTGAGAGGGAAGAGAACCTGAGGTTGCAAAGATCACGAATGGTCAATGATTTAATCAACCATATCTATGTAATAAAGACTCCATAAAAATCCAAAGGACTTGGTTCTGGGAGCTTCCAGGGTGGTTAATGAGAATGCATCCAGGGGTGAATGGGGTGTACCCAAACTCCTCAGGGACGGGAGCTCCTGTGCTTGGGGCTCTTCCAAACCTACCCCTAAGTAGCTCTTCATTTGGCTATGCATTTGTATCCTTTAAAATATCCTTTGTAATAAATGGGTGAGCATAGTAATGTGTTCTCTAAATTCTGTGAGCTGCTCTAGCAAATTAATTGAACCTAAGGAGGGAGTTGAGGGAACCCTGACTTATATTACAGGTCACAATCTGGGGCTTGCTGTGGGCAGCCTTGTGGGAATGAGCCCTTAACGTTTGGGATCTTGTGTTCTTTCTAGATGGAGAATGTCAGAATTGAATTGAGTTAGAGGACACCCATCTGGTGTCTGCCAGAGGATTGCGTGGTGAATGGGGAAAAGCCTCTCCATCCATCTAGTGTCAGAAATGAAGTGTTGAGTGACTTGGTAAAAGAATAAGAAAAACACTTTGGGCTCGGTGCCTGTGGCTCAACGGGCTAAGGTGCCAGTCACGTACACCTGAGTTGGCGGGTTCAAATCCAGCCTGGGCCTGCCAAACAACAATAACGGCTGCAACAAAAAAATGGCCGGACGTTGTGGCGGGTGCCTGTAGTCCCAGCTACTTGGGGGGCGGAGGCAGGAGACTCGCTCAAGCCCAGGAATTGGAGGTTGCTGTGAGCACAGGGTGACAGCTTGAGGCTCTGTTTCAAAAAATAAATAAATAAATAAATAAATACATAAATAAAAACAAAGAAAAAAAAAAGGAAAAACACTTTGTACTTTGTTTTATTCCTATTTTTAGAGTCACAAAACAAAGAGGTCCTTGAATACTGATGAGAACATGTGAAAAAGGCAGATGAGCTAACCCAGAGTGGATCCCATTCCCCAAATTTGGGACAGTTTAAGTACAGTATCAGAAAAATAATGACAGTGATGTTGATTATGACACATCGAGTAAAAAGAAAATAAAACTCTGAGCTCACAGTAGTGATTCCATGGAATGGAATAGGGAAAGCTTTTTTTTTTCTTTGAACAAGATGTGTCAAAAAAAAAAAAAAAAGGAGGCTCGGTGCCTGTGGCTCAACGGGCTAAAGCACCAGCCACGTACACCTGAGCTGGCGGGTTCGAATCCAGCCCAGGCCCGCCAAACAACAATGATGGCTGCAACCAAAAAAAATAGCCGGGCGTTGTGGCGGGCGCCTGTAGTCCCAGCTACTTGGAAGGTGGAGGCAGGAGACTTGCTTGAGCCCAGGAATTGGAGGTTGCTGTGAGCTGTGATGCCACAGCACTCTATCCAGGGTAACAGCTTAAGGCTCTGTCTCAAAAAAAAATACAGGACACATCTGGAAGGAAATACAGAATGAAAAAAGTCAGAGCATTACCGCTTTGTAACACCATTGTGATAATGGGTTCAGACAGTGATCATCACTGGATGCTAAAACCATTGGTGAAAGATTGTTGGGAAATAAGATAGTTAGATATTTAGATGGTCTTAAAGTTTACTTATTACTGATTTTAATATTATGCAAAGAGAAAAGTGCGATGGGGAGAACTGGTAAATACCATCAAATGAAATGACCAAATTTAACATCACCTATTGTAGGACAAACTGATATTGCCTCACATCAGAAGGCGCTGATAGGTGCTTTCTGATGTGAGGCAGTAGGAAGTGTGAGCCCTCACCCATGTTGTAGCATTGCCACCGTTGTCTAACCTGAATCAGACAATGGGAAACAATCACAAAGTCCAGAAGGACATTCTTTAAAATGACCAACCTGTACTATTCAAAAACATTACTGTTGTAAACGATAAAGACAAAAACAGATGGGAAGTATGTTCTTAGATTTAGATTAGCATTCTAGAATTAATGTTGTGGAATCTAGATTAAAGGAAACTAGAGACTTGGCAATTGCATGTAGTGTAAAGTCCTTGATTGGATCTTATCTTTAAAAAAAAAGCTATAAAACCATCTAAATGTCCATCAACTGACCAACAGATAAATAAAATGCGGTATATCCATTATGTAATATTACAATGCAATAAAAAGCACAGAGAAATGTTAAAACCTGGATGAATTCTAAAACATTATGTTTAGAGAAAGAAGTCAGACACAAAAGAGCACATATTGTATAATTTCCTTTTCATGACATGTCCAGAATAGGCAAATCCATAGAGATAGAAAACAGATTAGTGGTTGCCAAGGGCTGGGAGGTGGAAATGGGCACAGGGTTTCTTTCTGGTAGGTGAAAATTTTCTGGTGATATTTACATCACCTTGTGAATACAACAAAAACCTGAATTATACTCTTGCAGAGGGTAAATTTTATGTTATGTGTATTCTATCTCAATTTGAAAAACTATAAAGGACATTGAGATAATTGGGAAAATTTGAATATCTATTAGGTAATATTTTTCCAGTGTTAAATGTCGTGGACCTGATAATGATATTCAGGCTTTATTAGAGTATGTCCTATCTCCTATCAAATACTATATTTAGGGATTATGTAAGGATGAATTTAAGGATGAAGTATTTAGGGATGAAATATCATGACATTTCCATTTTTTTTTCAATGTATGGAGGAGCAAATGGTAAAAAGCAAATAAAAAGCAAATGTGGCAATATTTTAATACAGCTGACCCTTGAACAGCATGGGTTTGAACTTCAGAGGTCCACTTCTATGTAGAGTTTCTCCACCTCTGCCACCTGTGAGACAGCAAGACCAGCCTCTCCTTGGTCTCCTCCTCTTCAACTGACTCAATGTGAAGACGTGGGATGAAGACCTTTGTGATGATCCATTTCCACCTAATGAAAAACAAATATATTGGCTCGGTGCCTGTGGCTCAACGGGCTAAGGTGCCAGCCACGTACACCTGAGCTGGTGGGTTCGAATCCAGCCCGGGCCCACCAAATAACAATGACGGCTGCAACCAAAAAATGGCCGGGCGTTGTGGCAGGCGCCTGCAGTCCCAGCTACTTGGGAGGCTGAGGCAGGAGACTCGCTTAAGCCCAGGAATTGGAGGATGCTGTGAGCTGTAATGCCACGGCACTCTATCCAGGTGACAGCTTGAGGCTCTGTCTCAAAAAAAAAAAAGAAAAAAAGAAAAACAAATATATTTTCCTTATGATTTTCTTAATATTATTTTTTCTCTAGCTTATTTTATTATAAAATACAGTTTATAATGCATATAACATACAAATTATGTGTCAGTCAACAATTTATTTTAACTATAAGCCTTCACAGTAGATTATTAGCAGTCCAGTCTTTGGGGATTCAGAAGTTGTATGTGGATTTTAAATTGTATAACAGTTGGTAGCCCTACCACTTATGTTGTTCAAGGGTCAACTATAATGGGTGACCTAGGTAAAAGATATACAAGGATTCTTTGTATTATCCTTTTCTTTCTTTCTTTTTTTTAGAGACAGAGTCTCACTTTATCACCCTCGGTAGAGTGCTGTGGCATCACAGCTCACAGCAACTTCCAGCTCCTGGGCTTAGGCAATTCTCTTGCCTCAGCCTTCCAAGAAGCTGTCTGCCACAACGCCCGGTTATTTTTTTGTTGCAGTTTGGCCGGGGCCAGGGCCAGGTTTGAATCTGCCACCCTCGGTATATGAGGCCGGAGCCCTACTCACTGAGCCACAGGCACAGCCCTGTATTATCCTTTTACATTCTTGCAGCTTGAACTTTTTCACAATAAAAAGACAGAGGTTGAGGAAGGACCAATTATTGAGTGTCTATTACATACCAGAGAGGAGGCGATAGATTCCTGTGGATTATGACATGGAAACTGGAACTATTGAGACACAGCCCCACCTCCTTTCTGACTGAATCCTTCATGGAGAGTGAACTTTATGCTTCCTTTCAAAACTTCTCTTGATCCTACTAGCATCAGAGGCAGAAAGCCTGTTTGTCTTCTGGAAATGTAACTCTATTCTCGTGCTTCATAGTACAGTGGCCGCCCTGAACTGTGTTGTCTGAGTTAATAGTGTTGGCTGGGGGTCTTGTCCGCCAGAGAACTAGTGTTAAACTTTATTAGTGAAATTGAAGCGATGATGACATGCAAGTAGGTTGGGGGTAGAGGCCTAGGAATAGCAAGGAAGAAGGAGTGTGGAAAGGCAAATGATTAGGCTAGAAACTCAAAGCTTGGCCATTGAGTTTGGGTAATAAATGGGAAGTGAAGCAAGCCAGTGCCCCAACTCCATTCTCAGGCTCTGAAGAGGACAATTGACCCATGGCCAGTTGGGTCTGTCTTTGCTCAGACCCCAGCTGCACCTGGCTAGTGGTTAGAAAGGGGTAAAGTGGTGGCCTTGCTGTCCCCTGACTCACCATCACCCCTTTTAACCCAGGTACCGTTGTCATCTGCCCAGCCTCTTTTTGGTCTTTGTTCCATTATTTTTGCCTCTAGGATGCTAGGGGAGAGATAGCCTTATAAAGCTGAACTCGTTAGCGTTTACTTTTGAACAGAGGTTCACAGTCTTAGTTTGGAGCAGAGGTTGGGGATGTGGAAATGGCTGAGAGGCGGCAGTAACAGCAGAGAGAAGGTTTTGTGAGGCTAACTGGGGAGAGTGCAGAAGGCTGGATTTCTGCTTCCCCCGACCACGGGTGCCTTCTGTTTCTAAAACAGACGTGCTTCACCCTTACCAGGGCAGGGGCCAAAGAGGAGAACTTGAAACGCAAAGTCCCAGCCGAGGACATTAAGCAGCAAGAGCTCATAGCCTGTAAAATATTGACTGTTTCTTTTTTTAAGCTAATATTCCAAATTTCTTATGAAAGTTAACTTAGACATCCAGGACACAGGAAACAAGGCAAGAGGCCGCAGCCAGCTGCCTCAGAGGACCCGGGACACTTCTTAATAACATCCAGATGGTTCCACAGAAATTGCTAACATCTTGAAAAAAAAAAAATCCGCTGCAGGAGAAATGAGATTCAAGTGGTTTAGGAAGGACAGCCTGGAGGAGAGTCTCCAGGGACCCAGAGTAGATCTGAAATATAACCCTCTGTGGTGGGATTCCTGCTTCCCACAGCGAGGCTGGAGGGGAGTGGGTGTCACAGTCCAGGGCTTGCTTCTCTTGGACTCTTGAAGTTGGTGAGGGAACCTCCATCTAGTGGGCATTCTGGTCAAGTTAGTTAACCATTCACTAGCCTGGGTTTGCAATCCCTTTCTACATTAATATGCTTTTCCCTTTGTTTCAGAGAGGACGGACTATTTGCTTTCTCATCAACTCTATCGAGTAGGCTCTGCAGGCATATGGCTTTGGGCCAGTGGTTTTAAGGACCTATGGTACCTTGAAAAAAATGACATATATCCTATATTTATCATCATATTTGTGAGATGTGTCCATATACACAGCAAAATATTGTGTTTTCCAACATATGAAAAGAACCCCACAAAATTCAAGTTAGTAAATGTCTAGTTCATTGTCTGCAATAGCTAACGTCATGTTAGCTCAATCAGTTCTTAAGGTTAATATTCATCAGAAGCTCCCTTTCATTTGAAAACAATCTGCATGTTGGCTTTCCTCCTTTCTGAGGAGCTCTTCCTACATGAGTTCCTTGGAGCTGAATAATTTTAAAAGCAAGATTTAAAAATCCTTCCCTAATTCTATGGGGGGCTGGGAATGAAGAGGCTGAGGGTTTATGTAGCCCTTAAACCACACTTCTGGTGTTCTGAAGAGGTGCGTTTCTTCCTCTCCTGCCCGTTGCCTTCCCCCAAGGAAGAGGAAATGACTTGCTTGTGGAATGTAACTGTTTGCACGCAAATCATTTATTTGGAACCAAAATTGGAGGAGAGGGAAGTAGGAGCCATAGATTCAGGGTGTGATCTGCCTTATGCAGACTTAGAGATTTTTACTTCCTGCAACATACCTCTCACCAGGGCAAGTTAAAGCCTTTTAGAGGCATCCCAGCCTCTCCCCCCGTCTGAGAGTCAGTCCCACCACAACAGCATTCAGCTCCTTTGTCTGACTTGACACCGAAGGATAGACCTGGAAGGCTGGGTTCTAAATCAGGACGCACAGAGGAGTCCAGGAAGAATATACACATTCTGGAACTTTCAGTCTGAAATGCCTAGGGTGTTTAGTATGAAAAGTCTGTGTGTGAAAAAAAAATAAATTCTTTTAAATCTATGTGTAATTGAATAAAAAAAAGAAATATCTGATGCAGGAACCAGAATTTTCTGCAGCAAGCAATATTACCAAAGAAAGACTAGCCAAGAGAGGCTCCTGCACTGGTTATGGAGTGTTAACCAGGTAAACGCATTAGATGGAGCCATCTCTTTCCTTAGGGAGAACATTGACATTTAAGCTTTGGCTTCTTAGGATTTTGCTGGAGGACTCTTCGCTGGAATGCAATGACTCCTTCCTTCCTCCTCAAACTGAAATCCGGGCTATTACAATTCCAAATGGACACGGAGTCCTGCCAAGTTTATAGGAAATTGGAATGACAGTGTGGGTTCCCACCACTAGGAATAGCAGAAGCTGAATGCTCAGAAAATAAGTAACATTTCCCTTGTGATTCCCAAATGTGTCTATTTTTATTTTAAAGGGTTCTGTGTTTTCGTTTAGTTTTGTGAATGGAGGAATCCATATGGAATTTTCACCAACTCTTCTAAAATAAGAGCCGTGTAATTTCTCAGCAGTGCACTGAAATACCCACAACGATCCACAGCACAGGGGAAAGCATTGCAGACATTCACTTCTGAAGACCTATGAGAAACCATCAACTAATTTTATAGACACCTTCTGGGCACATGGCAAAGGACTGTCAGTATCAGTTTTAAATCCATGTACAAGAGATAAGAGATATTGTCTTTCACATGGTGTAGCTCAGGATTTAATAGAAGTTATAAAGTAGATGCTCTAAGATGAGCAGCTTATATTAATTTAATATGAAATATAAATATATATTTTACTTAAAGTGCCGGATTTTGGCAGTGGGGTGGGAAGAGTCTCATAAGTCCCTCTCCACAAAACAGATACATTATTGATAATTTTCATCAAGCTTTCTTGAAAATAGGTATTTTTTTTGGTGACAGAGTGTCACTATGTCACCCGTGGTAGAGTGCTACGGCGTCACAGCTCACAGCAACCTCCAACTCTTAGGCTTAAGCGACTCTCTTGCCTCAGCCTCCCAAGTGGCTGAGACTACAGGTGCCCACCACGGTGCGTGGCTATATTTTTGTTGCACTTGTCATTGTTGTTTAGCTGGCCCGAGTCAGGTTCGACCTGGGTGTATGTGGCTGGCGCCCTACCCATTGAGCTACGGGCGCCACCCGAAAATATGTATTATTGATAACTATTAGAAGTTAAGTTGTTTGCCCATTTATGGTGTGAGTCTCAGCTTCTTCACCTTCCACATCTTCCCCTATATTCCCTCTGTCACATAAGCTGCACAGAACAGGGAGCTTACTTGCCTTGATTCTATACCTCCAGAACTAGAATAGCACCTGACACATAGTAGGTGCTCAGTGAATGGTTTTCTCCCCTCAGTCATCCGACCAATGGATATTTCCTTCTCTTTCTTTCTTTTTCTTAAGCTTAATTATGAAAAAGGACATTATACATAGTCATACAGGCAACTGGGTTTCTTGTCGTAGTTGTTACTGTTTGCTTTGCCTTATGCTGCGCGTGAACTGAGTGCGGTGAAACGTTATTCATTTTTAAAATATTTATCTGCTCTTTACCAGGTACTGTTCTTGGGAGGAAATATCCTATGTCCCTGGAACTTACATTCCAGTGGGGAGAGATGGACAGTAAAAAATACGTTTTCTGTCAAGTGGGGCTAAGTATTATGGAGAAAAGTGATGCAGGCTGGGTGGTGTCAGAGGTGGTTTCTGATAAGGAGTCATGGGTGAGGGAGCTCAGCTTGCGCACAGCTGGAGGGGAGCAGTTTGGGGCACGGGTACACAGCTTCCTTTGTGCAGCAGCAGAGAGGCTGGAACAAAGTGAACCACGGAGGGGTGTAGGAGAGACAGCAGGAGAGGTGGGGCGGGTCACCAAGGGCTTCAACCGTGGAGCAGAATGTGGCTTTTACTCCATGTGCAATGGGGAGGCTACTGGAGGGTCCAGAACCAAGAGGTGTCGTGACTTGGTATAGGTTTTAAAAAGCCTCTTCTGGCTGTTGTGTGGCCAAAAGAACAGGGTGAGTATGCTGGCAAAAGGGCAATGGAGCAGGGGGAGGTTGTATAGTATGCAGTGAGAGGGACGGGAACCCAGACTCGAGAAGTGAAGTGCAGTGGTCAGACTCTGGACATGTGGAAGTCTGTTTTGTGGAGGACATGGAAGTGGGCTGTGAAAGCAGAGCCAGGGACAGCTCCGAGGCTTGCAGACTGAATACCTTGAAGACTCATCTCCAGCCATTTAGTGAGAAAGAGAAGACTCGGAGAGGTAGGCTTGGCAAGAACTTGAGACTCGGTTTGGGTTGCGTTATAAGTTTGAGAAGCTGTGTTGAAGGCCAAGTAGACAGTTGCCTACAGAAAAGTGAAGTCCCAGACTGAGAGCATCACTGGCACGGTGAGCACTGATCCCTAATTACCCACGGGATGGGGCCAAATGTGAAAGTCAGTGTCAGAGTACACAGATGCTGAAGCTATGTGCTCACAAATCCACACACTGGGACAGTTACCCGGGAAAGTCTACCACGGAGCCCTCGAGATCACCCCTCTGAGTAATCTACAGGGCCTTGTTTAGTCTGTTGCCTTCATGCTAATATTCTTTTCCTTGATCTCTGTACCCTCATGCAATTTATTGATCAAAGAACCATAAAGTTACTTGTTTTTAACAGGACAGAAGACCACAACTTGGAGGTTTAACTTTAGGGCTGAAACATTTGGCTTTTTACTGCTAACTAATGAGCTGCAGGTGAGGAAACATAAAAGCGCTCTCATTTGTATTCCTAGCAAAGGAGCATCCTGTGTCTGGGAGGACCTGGCAGTGAAGGATAGGTCGAGGCGGGGCAGGGAGGTTTCACGTCCCTACTTTGCAGAGGCTTCATGAACACCAGTCTGGTGGCAGGCAGCATGCTCAGAGAAGCTGCTGCTATCATCTCCAAAACAGGAGTTAGTTCTTCCTAACCTTGGGAATCTCTGAAGGCCCAACTCCTTTATAACTGTTAACACTAGTATCCTTATTCCCCAGGGATCCAATGTAATCATCTGGTGATTTCCCTTTTCCTTGAGCCTAAATTTAAAGCTCCATGGGCCTTTCCCATAGCATAAATAGCATTCTGTTCCTGTGTGTATTGTCTCATTCACAGGAAATAGTCTCTGAATTACATCCCAGGCCGGTTCCACTGTATTCCGTTGATGACGTTTATTATAGAACCATTGTGGGAATGACATGGTTCCTGTCTACAATAGCTGGTATATTTCATCCATTATGTTCAGGATTCGATAGCTGGAGATAGAGATAGGAGGAACACAGGTAAGTGGAATTCCAGGATGTCTCACCATCCTTTCAATGTTAATGTCATAGCAAAACTTTTCTCTAAGTATTCCCCTAACTTCCTAGAGGTGTGTATATGGCAAAGCATGATACTTTCCCTTAAAAGGATACTTTTGCCTTTCGCTGACATGATGAGACATTCAACAAAATTATCTTTAGAAAGTAGGTTAGGGGGAGAAAAATAGGTTATAGATCAGTGTTAGAGAAAACCACTAATCATCTTCCAATATCTGCCCTTCCTGGACATATAGCCATTTTGCCTTGAGACTGCATTTCTCAGCTTCCCTTGCAGCTAGGTGAGTCATCACACTGAGTTCTGTCTGACCAATGCAAGTGGGTAAAAATGTTTGGGGTCGGCTCCTAGAAGCCCCACTTAAGGGGCATTGTGTATGTACTCTTTACCTCTTCTTCATGCCTTCCTCCATCCCCCTGTTTAGAATGCAGATATCATCTTGTTTGAGGCCATGCATGATAGAACAAGAGAGAAGGAACAGCATTTCATGCCCTATCCCCTCAAAGCCATTTACATGACAGAAATAAATTTTGTCTTATTTATTACAGATTTTCTAGTCCTTAGAGCTGGGCCTAATCCCAACTAATTCAACTAGCTAAATATTCCTCCAGTTAGAGTGCTTAGTGACAAGCTCCAGTGTCATCCTCAGCTGCTGAGAACAATATGCTTATTTCCTGTTGACAAGTCCTAGAACTTTGTTTGTTTTGAAACAGAGTCTCAAACCTGGGGTAGAGTGCATGGTGTCATAGCTCACGGCAACCTCAAACTCTTGGGCTGAAGCAATCCTCTTGCCTCAGCCTCCTGAATAGCTCAGACTACAGGTGCCTGCCACAATGCCCCAGCTAGGTTTTCTAATTTTAGTAGAGATGAGGTGTCACTCTTGCTCAGGCTGGTCTTGAACTCTTGAGCTCAAACTGTCCACCCACCTTGGCCTCCCAGAGTGCTAGGATTACAAGTGTGAGCCACTGTGCCTGGCCCAGGCCCTAGAATCTTTACCCTAAGGTATTGTAAGACATTGTCAAGATCATTCTTTATAAAAGCCTGTTGCAGTGACCATCATTCAATACCTGAATATCAAAAAGCAAAAACGATGGCTTCATATCTAATATGGCTTGAGTTCACATGTCCCCTCAGCCACAGGGACTTGTCCCAGCACACAACATTGTCCTCCACACACAATTGTCCTCTGCTTTTGTGTTTCCATCACTTGGATTTGAGATGTACATGAATAAAGCCAACACAGTTTCTAAAGGCAGGTGAGAGAAGTGCCTATCACTCTTCAATGCTGCATTTTATTACAGTACTAACACATGTCAAATATTCAAACAGAACAAAACCATGCATAGTAAAATGTCCCCTTTCCTCCATTCCCCTGCCTAAAAGTCATTGTGTCAAAAATGACTTTCAGATTAACCTTCTAGAAATTTTCCGTGTGTGTAGAGAACCCTTCTTTTAAAAGTAAGCATATACATGTAAACATAAATGGAAGTATACTATGCACATTGTAATACATTTTGCTTTTAAAACTGAATCATAATTCTAACATCGTTCCAAAACAGCTTATGTATATCAACTTCCATCTGACCGCAGAGAATTCCATTATACAGTAGATGTACCATAATTCATTTAGCCAGTTTCCTGTTGATAGACATTGTTTCCAGAGTCTTGCTATTGTAAACATTGGTGCAACGGATTCGCTTGCACAGGTATCTGGGTACCATACATCTGTAGGAGTAATTCATAGGCTTGCAGCTGCGAGGTGAGACGGCTTGTCAAGTAGGAAGTTGTGTCCTTTGCTTGTATACTCCCAGTGATGGCGTCAAAGCTGCTTTTTAAACTCAGATAGGAATCACAATTGGACATCAGTTGTATGTTCATTACTTTTGTCATTTGAGTTTCTGTTCAAGGTGAAAGCGACATCCCATTTTTCAAAAGGCAAGTGAGGAGCAGGTAGATGACCTGCTTTAATGCTATTTTGCTTGAAGTATACTCTGGGCAAAAGTTCCATTTTAATGCTGAAAAGATGCTGCCAAGCATTTCTACTTAAGTTAGGGCATATTCATCTCTTAAGAAATGAGGGAATTAGCTGCAGATCTTTGGGGAGGTAGGATCAGAAATGCCTCTAGGAATATCAAACTCAGTCTTTCAGATCCCAGGCTCTAGAGAGGTTATTTCCCCCCAAAGACAAAGAGACCTTGAATATCCTTGGAAATAGAAAGATACCTTATGTAAGGGCTGGGAGAAGGTCCAAATTTAGGACTCGTTCAATATCCTGTGATCTCTAACCCATCCCCATACCTAGCACTTCCCTTCTCTTCTCAGAATCTTTTAAAAACAATCTTATTTCAGGATCAATATATACATACATGCGTACATACATACAATCTTAGTGTTTACCTCAGTAGTATGGTTGTGATGGAGGCATTATTTTTAAACATTATCCCCAATACCCAGAGAGCTGCTTTGGTAAATGCTTGGAACAAGGTGAGAATCCTTATCTTGAAAATGTGCATCTTTGTGCTCTCTTTCCATCTGCTCTGCTGATGTTTTCACGCTCCCTAGAATCCTGCCTGCTATCTAGTTTAGAAGAGTTCTTTGTTTCCAAGGAGGGCTAGAGGAGTTGGAACCTTTCCTATGTACTGGCCAAAGGGCTGACAGGGTATCCCAGCCCAGCCTCCTTTCAGGTGGCAGGCCCTGCCAGCCTATCTTGGAGAGGCTGTCTTAGAAGTACGTAGCACCCTCTCCTGGGCTAAATCCAAATGTTCTTTATTTGTCCTGAAGTCATCTAGGATAATCACCAGCGGCTCCCTTTCTTTGGCAAGCTCTGCCCCATCACTGCCCCCTCCTGGCCCCTTCTTCTTCTTCTTCTTCTTTTTTTTTTTGAGTGTTAAACTAGCCTGTTTGCAAATCCAAGGAAGTAACATTAAAGATTCTTTTTAAAAGATTCTAAGTAAGATTGGGAGCAAGATTAGGGAGCAAGAACTTAAATTTGAGTATTTACTATGTGCAGTGCAGAGGTGTAAACATAAAAAGTAATAAAGCTTGTAGTCAACGTAACTAGTGAAGACAGAGAATGAATGACTAAATGCATTCGAAATATTGCTTTTAACAATTACCCAACCAACACAATTGCTAAAGAGACATGTGGCAGGACTCCCAGAGCAGTGAGGGGTATTTGTTACCAGGCAGTCTCTTTGTAAAATAGCAGACACTAGGAAAGGAGCCACCCAAAGGGAGAGGATAGATCCTTACCCTGAGAAATCTCTGGAAAGAGATGCACTAGAAAGTTCTTTGGTTAAACAAGTTAATGTAAAACTGAAAATTTCAAACCTTTTTTTTTTAAATACATGTATTTTATTATTCTTCATTACATTATTTCCCCCCACCCCCACCCCTCCGTGGTAAGACAGAATTGATTTACAGAAAAGAATACAGAAAACACCAAAGCTCCTGGTAGAGGGAGAGAATTCAAGTGGGGAGAGAGAAGCTCTCTCCGTTCCTCTCCC
>CAUYRH010156270.1:0-13150 GCA_963574655.1 Perodicticus potto | reverse complement strand
AAATCAAAACCACCCTGAGATACCATCTAACTCCAGTGAGAATGGCCCACATCACAAAATCTCAAAACTGCAGATGCTGGCATGGATGTGGAGAGAAGGGAACACTTTTACACTGCTGGTGGGACTGCAAACTAATACAACCTTTTGGAAGGAAGTATGGAGAACCCTCAAAGAACTCAAGCTAGACCTCCCATTTGATCCTGCAATCCCATTACTGGGCATATACCCAGAAGGTAAAAAATCCATTCATCATAAGGACACTTGCACCAGACTGTTTATTGCAGCTCAATTTACAATTGTGAAAATGTGGAAACAGCCTAAATGCCCACCAACCCAGGAATGGATTAACAAGCTGTGGTATATGTACACTATCGAATACTATTCAGCCACTAAAATAATGGAGACTTGGGCAGCGCCTGTGGCTCAAAGGGGTAAGGCGCTGGCCCCATATGCTGGAGGTGGTGGGTTCAAACCCAGCCCCGGCCAAAAAATGGAAAAAAAAAAAAAAAAAAAGAGGAGACTTTACATTCTTTGTATTAACCTAGATGGAAGAGGAACACATTATTCTAAGTAAAGCATCACAAGAATGGAGAAGCATGAATCCTATGTACTCAATTTTGATATGAGGACAATTAATGACAATTAATGACATGGTGGGTGTGGGGAAGGGGAGAGCAGAGAGAGAAAGAAGGAGGGAGGGGTGGGGAAAGAAAGAGGAGAGGGAGGAAAGGAGGAGAGGAGAGGGAGGAGGGTGGGGTGTTGGTGTGTACCAAACCTTTTCGGGGCAAGATACGATTGTAAGAGGGACTTTACCTAACAAATGCAATCAGTGTAACCTGGTTTCTTGTACCCTCAATGAATCCCAAACAATAAACAAATTTTTTTTAAAAAAGTAAAAGTAAAAAATGAACCATGAAGTTTCTAGAATAAAACCCAACAAATTTATTTATAAAGTGGGAAAAGACTTCTAATAGCACAGGTAATGAAGATGTTAGTAGCTACTACTTCCTTAGCATTTCCATATACCATGCACCAGACACTGATCTAAGAACCTCATGTAATTTTACTCATTATATTTCAAATTATATATAAAACCAGCACACTGTACCCCAGAAATGCATTAATCTACACAGCTATGATTTAATTTAAAAAATGGGAAAAAAATCCTGTTAACAATTATATGAAGTAGACATTATAATTACCTCCATGTTAACACATACCCAGCACAAGGTAGAGCAGTAGGATATGTACCATGAGGGAGATACAACTAGTTTAGAGCTTTCAAAGAAGAACAGCTAACAGACTGGGGTAATCAAATATGACTTCATGTAAGCAATAGAATTTGAGGTGGGTCCAGAAAGATGGAAGTTGAGCAGTAACAGTGCAAAAATATTATATAAACCCTAATTCAATGAACAGGGATTACATGAGGTCCAATTCAGGTTTATTACCCTATGCTTTAGATGCCTGAATGAAATATCTAGTTATGGACTATTTTGTAATGGTCAAATATCATCCAAAAGTCTCAGTTTTATAGGAAACTCAGGCTGAATTTTTGGATCAAATGAGTTTTCTAACAACTGAAACCCTTAAACATCAAGGACATGTACACAAGAACAAGCATCTCTTTAGTATTTCTCATAGACCACAGCTAGGGTCACCTGTTCACAGGCTCTCATTGCACTGGAGATGCATCAAAGGATTATCACTAGAGTTAGGGTCTTCTCAAAGCCAAATACTGCACGGTGAGTGGGGTACACCGTGTATCCATCCATGCTAACTATGGATATGGCCCTGATGTTGCTTCTGCTCCACAGCCCACGCGTCTCTTTAATGCACAATGCCTGCACTGCTTTCTCTGGGGAGAACAAATGTCTGGTCCGCTGGGAGTCTTAAGACTTTTTAATCTTACATCCTCAACCACTTTACAAAAGGGACCAACAAACTGGGAATTGGAAAGATATTTTGCAAATAGGAACAATGTGAATGTTATTTTTAATTTGCCTCATGACTACCTTTTAAAATCTGATTTAAAATTTGGCAGTCCCTGGGTTACCAACAAGGGGATGTGGGTGTTTTTGTAAATTGAATTTGTATGTATGTTGAAATAGGTACATTTATCTGTTACTTGAAATAGCACCATTTGTAAGTGCGAGGTGTATGTCAGTCAGGTGTTTGTAACTTGGGGACTACCTGTTCTCTTTCTGAGATGTCAGATAGGGAGGATGGCAGATCAGAGTAATAGCTGGAGAATAAAATCAGGAGCATATTTCTTATCATATGGTGCAATTGCATAACAGTAACAACAAAAGGGGGTCTTGAGAATAACAACGGAGTTCCTTAGCCATGTGAACTGGGAGTACACGATAAAAATTTATATGAACCCATTCAAGGATCTTGTAAGGTTTCAAACTGTATCTGTCAATAGTGACATACAGAACAACTCCACAGCTGTTATTCATAATAAGCACTTACAAATAGAAAACTATTTGGCCATGGATCATGGGAGTTTTAAACAAATACATATCTAGAAGGCAGAGCTTATGTTGTAAATTTTATGCAAGGCCCTCAGAAACCTACTTACAGTAAACAGCAGTCAAAGTTTGCCATTTACTCCTACCTAACTTTGCAAACTGGTGTTGAAGAACATGTGCTTGGTTTTGTACTTGGGAAGTCATCATCATATGCATGCAAAGTAATAAAAAAAATAATAAAGATTCAGATGCTCCTTGAGAGGATCACAGATATATTAAAAAATGATGATAGGCTCAGTGTCTGTAGCTCAAGCGGCTAAAGTGCCAGCCACATACACCAGAGTTGGCAGGTTTAAATCCAGCCCGGGCCTGCCAAAACAACAACTACAACCAAAAAATAGCCAGGCATTGTGGTGGGCGCCTGTAGTCCCAGCTACTTGGGAGGCTGAGGCAAGAGAATTGCTTAAGACCAGGAGTTGGAGGTTGCTGTGAGCTGTGATCCCAGAGCACTCTACCCAGGGTGACAGCTTGAGGCTCTGTCTCCAAAAAAAAAAAGACTATGATAAAGATCAGCGTTTCTATTAAGA
The DNA here is from genome assembly GCA_963574655.1 of Perodicticus potto. Lineage (NCBI taxonomy): Eukaryota > Metazoa > Chordata > Mammalia > Primates > Lorisidae > Perodicticus > Perodicticus potto. The sequence goes on along the minus strand of CAUYRH010156270.1, from coordinate 10,089 downwards.
ATCAGAAATAAAAACAGAGGCTTTTTCCTGGTTTATATTTCTGGCTCTAAAGTGATGTTTCTTTAAGATTTTGAAGACATTTGGAAGATGGAGTCAATTACTGTATCTTCCATAAATTTGTTTTTCAATTGTCTTGTCTTTCTTCTCCTCTCCCAGCCCACAAGAACAAATGAGAAGTGAAAGCAAACATCTGAATGTAATGAAAGACAAAGGAAGAAGTAAACTTGACCGAGTTACTTGATTTGAGCCAAAATGTCATGATTTAACTTCTGGATCTTTTAGCTTAAATTAAAACAGTGTAAAACCATAGTCTCTAGTATTGCTTTTAAAACGTAATACGTGGGTATCATATTGAAATAAAGATTTTGATTCAGTAGGCCTGGGATGTGTGTGACCTGAGAGGTTTTGTTTGTTTGTTTTTTTAATTTAGAGATGGGATTGCACTATGTTGCCTAGGCTGGTCTCTTGAACTCCTGGGCTCAAGCGATCCTCCCATGTTGCTGGGACTACAGGCACAAGCCACCATGCCTGGCTTTAATAAGTTCTCGGGTGATATTGATGCTTCTGATCCATGGACTACATTTTATTTTATTTATTTATTTATTTATTTTAGACAGAGTCTCACTTTATTGCCCTCAGTAGAGTGCTGTGGCATCACAGCTCACAGCAACCTCCAACTCTTGGGCTTAAGCGATTCTCTTGCCTCAGCCTCCCAGGTAGCTGGGACTACAGGCGCCCACCACAACGCCTGGCTGTGTGTGTGTTTGTAATTGTCATTGTTGTTTAGCAGGCCTGGGCCGGGTTTGAACATGCCAGCCCCTGGTGTATGTGGCTGGAGCCCTAGCCACTGAGCTATAGGCACTGAGACTGAAACATATATTTCTTGATTTAACTCACCATCACTATGACCACTGTCACTCACTGATTCACCAAAAATCTAGTAAATAAGTATCCTACTTGTGTTGTATGCATAGCACACATTTATTTCAATGTTTAATATTTGAAGTGTTTTGGCTATTTTTTTTTAATTAAACACATAATCATGTATACATTAATGCATTTATGGGGTACAATGTGCTGATTTCATATAGAATTAGGAACGCTTACATCACACTGGCTAATATATACCTCATCTCATTTACTTAATTGTTGTGTTAAGACATTTCTACTGGGCCATGGCTCTTTACTTAGATGTCTGGTGATATTTTTGTGACCAGAAATATGTTAGAAGTTAGCTCTCATGTATAGCAATTAGCCTATGGTAAAACTGGTTTCCTTATACTTCATTTCATTTAAAGTCATAGTTTCCAAGAACCTGTTGATGATGTTAAGTAAGCTTAAGGAATGGGGTTGTTCTTTTCCAATTATTGCAGCACGAGCAACCCTGAGCAGCAAAGTCTCTCATGACACGCTGTAGGAGGCGGTAAGGGAAGTCCTGCATGGGAACAGCATAAGCTCTGGAAGTTTTTGGAAATGGTGGAGATACAGATTAGCTTGAAGAACTATGATCCTCAGAGGGACAACTCTTCTCTGGCACCATGAGGCTTACGTCCACTCCCCGTCCCAAGTTCTCAGTGTATGTCCTGGGGGACCAGCAGCACTGTGACGAGGCCAAAGCTATGGACATACCCCACATGGTATCATCAAGGTGCTGAAGAAACTGAACAAAAACACGAAACTGGTCAAGAAGCTGGCCAAGAAGTATGATGCCTTTTTGGCTTAAGAGTCTCTTATTAAGCAGATCCCATGAATCCTTGGGCCTGGTCTAAATAAGGCTGGCAAATTTCCTTCCCTGCTGACCCACAATGAAAACATGGAGGCCAAAGTTGATGAGGTGAAGTCCACAGTCAAGTTCCAGATGAAGAACGTTCTTTGTCTGGCTATGGCTGTTGGCCATGTGAAGATGACAGATGAGGAGCTGGTGTACAATATCCACCTGGCTGTTAACTTCTTGGTGAAGTTGCTTAAGAAAAATTGGCAGGATGTCCGGGCTTTATACAGTAAGACCACCAAGGGCAAGCCCCAGTGCCTGTATTAAGACATATTCTAATAAACCCTAATGATGCCAAAAAAAAAAAAAGAAAAAAGAAAAAAGAAAGAAAAAAGAAGAGTTCTGTGGCTAGTAAGTTAGGAATCACTGCATCCTGTATCATCCTCTTGGACAGTTATGATTGACATCAGCCTATTTAAAAAGCTCTGGAAAACATAAGATTCTGTAAAAAGACAACATCTTGAGCTTTGATCTGATGCACATTTTCCTAATTTAAATGATAAATTTCATAGATCTCCTGTCCACTTTTTTTTATAATACATTAAAATCGAGGGGAGTTTGAGTTGTATGGAACACACTTTGAGAGACGCTGACCCAAAGAAGAATACACCTTAATTAACCCATTACTCAAAAATCAATTTTCTCAGAAAATTATTATATCGCACTTTTTTTTTTTTTGAGACAGAACCTCAAGCTGTCACCCTGGATAGAGTGTTGTGGCATCACAGCTCACAGCAATCTCCAATTCCTGGGCTCAAGCAAGTCTCCTGCCTCTGCCTCCCAAGTAGCTGGGACTACAAGCACCCACCATTTTTTTTTTTTGATTGAAGCCGTCATTGTTGTTTGGCGGCCCCAGGCTGGACTTGAACCCGCCAGCTTAGGTGTACGTGGCTGGCACCTTAGCCCGTTGAGCCACAGGCGCCGAGCCATATCGCACTTTGAAAGAAGAATAAGAAATAATGGACTTCATTGTACTTAGTGGGAAGAGTATTTATTTTCCTCTAGGACCTATATTAACTCTTCCGAGATTTAGCTAGAGTGGGGCAGCAAGATGTAAACACAGTTATTATGCTTCTTTTACAATTATAAACGATACCGAGATAGAGGAGTTGGCAAACTGTAGCTATTGTGGCCAGTTTTTGTATGGAGTTAAAAATTTTCTTTCTATTTTTAAATGCTATTGTGGCCAGTTTTTGTATGGAGTTAAAAATTTGCTTTGTATTTTTAAATGGTTGAAAAAAATCAAAATAAGAATATAATTCCCTGAGAAAATCATGTGAATTTCAAATTTCAGGGTTTATAGTTAGTTTTGTTGAAATACAGCCCCACTGAGTCATTTATGCTGCTGTCACTGTACAAATGAAAGGTGATCAGTTGCAACTAAGACTATATGTCCCACAAAGTAAAAAAATAGTTACTATTTTTCCCTCAGGAAAAAAATCTGCCAACTTTTGCCATTATTGTCCTAAAGAATATAAGTTTTAAAAGTTAAGCTAATATAGTATCTTATATATTATTTTCTCCTTTTAATTTTTAAAATGAGACAGTTTGTTGCCCAAGGTCCTATCTATTGTTTAGTGAGGTTATTAGACTAAAAATTAAATGCATAGCTGGTATTTGTATTTAACTAGTTCTCCCAGGCTTAGCACACAATAGGACTTTAGAATTAGGACTCTACATTGTTTGTGTAATTACGTTATCCTTCAGAGACGCACGGAGCATGTGAAGTGGAAGATCTTGGGTTCTATGGAGGGTCATAATGAATTCAGTACCCAAGTTCAAGTCTAGCAGAGCAGCAGAGCTCTTACAGAGCTTTTACAAATGAGGAAACAAATATCTGTGCCGTCCTCCAGGAAGGTGCTAGGAATGAATGAATTGAAGACTGTAAGCAACATAATGTCAGCCCCCTCAAGGGAGCCCCTTAAAACATTCCAAAAGTCTGCAAAGGACATGAATGCTTGAGGAGGGGATTTTATTTGTTATTTATTTGTTTATTTCTTTTTCTTTTAGGAGAAGGAAAGAGATTTACTGCTTTGCTGGCAAACAAGGAAAATGGCAGACTATGGTCTCAAAGTCCTAATTCCTGTTTCTGAACAGAAGCACAGAGCTTTTAAAGGTTCTGGTCCCATAATCCCATTTGGGGCCAAGACAATTTCATGGCCTCCACCTGGATTAATCCCATGTTTGGCTAAGATGATTTTGTGACCTCTGTCCAACCCATCTTTAGCTAAGAAGTTCTTTTGACCTCTGCCCAGATTGAGCAATCTCCTGTGGCACAAAGAACAAGAGACATCCCTGCCCCTCCTGACTGCTGGCCTGAGAAAGGGATGAAGGTTTCATTTCTCAAAAGTTGGGGGAGACAGAAAATATTTTTGCCATTTTTGGGGCACAATTCCCTCTGTAACATATTTCCTACTGTCAATTTTACCCTTCCATATCTATGGAAGAGGAGAAATGTAGTACTTACCTCAGCATGCTAGGAACATTTTTCACAAACTATTTCTTAGGGGTTGAACTTAAGCCTGCTTCAAAAGGGCTACCATAATCAGAGGGCAAGTGCGATACTTTATTGCACTTTAGGTGGGTTCCATGTAATTAATTTTTATTCTAGATGTTGGGTTTTACTTACTTGCTGAGTTACCTCTGCTACAAAGGAAGGTCCATTATCATTCAGGTTCCTACTGGGGGTTCGCTCAAAGAAGCTCATGGATGACCACAGGATGCTGTGCAGCATATCCAAGTGCAGAAGGCTGGCAGCAAGGATTCCCCAGATGGACACCACCATGGAGCAGCCAAACATGGTGGTTCCTTGAGGAAGAGCTGCTGAGCTGCTTTTGCAGTCGCCTGCCCATGGCGTCCTCCACCTTCACGCCATCCTCCATCTGTGTGGCCTGTTTTCCGGGTCTGCTGATTCCCATCATCCAGACGTCCTTTGAGGCTTGTTCTGCTCCGTGTTGGCGTGCATGTGCAGGAACTCTGCAGTGGCCCTGTCCTGGGCCAGCAGCTTCTGGGAGGAGCCCATCTTGGAACTTTAGATTCTCTCTCCATTCGGGTAGGACAAGTTTCTATCCAGCTGGGCCAGGGGATTTTTTTTGCGGAAACTTGGAAGGGGTGGAGTTTCACATTCTGAGTGAGTCACAGGTGAAACTCATGAGACAGATAAAGCCATGGAAATTAGCAGAAGAATCTGTGAAGGCACTGGAACTTTAAAAGCTGCATAATTGAGTAGTGCAAGACCTTCTTGCCTAGATTTCCAGAGAAAAAGGGAGGAAGCAGCTGATAACTTGCTTACATCATCAATAAATATTTGCTGAAAGTTCCAATTAGATATAAAAAGTTAAGTTCTGCTGTTCTTCTGCCCAGTAGGGTGACTACAATTAACAGTAAGATACTGTATACACACATATTACAAAACAGCTAGAGGAGTTAAGAATGTTCACACCATAAAGAAATCACCATAAAGTGATGGATGCACTAACTACCCTGATTTGATCATTATCCAACATATACATGTATCAAAACATCAAATTGTGTCTCATAAATATGTATGATTAAATTAAAACAGAAAATAAATTCTTTTCTTTTTTTTTTTTTGAGATGGAGCCTCAAGCTGTCACCCTTGATAGAGTGCTGTGGCATCACAGCTCACAGCAACCTCCAATTTCTGGGCTCAAGCGAGTCTCCTGCCTCTGCCTCCCAAGTAGCTGGGACTACAGGCGCCCGCCACAATGCCTGGCCATTTTTTGGTTGCTGTCATTGTTGTTTGGTAGGTCCGGGCTGGATTCGAACCTGCCAGCTCAGGTGTACGTGGCTGGCGCCTTAGCCCGTTGAGCCACAGGCGCTGAGTCAAAAATAAATTCTTTAAATAAATAAATTTTCTAAATTTTCTAATACATTTTCTTTAAATTAATTTTCTAAAATAAATATTTTAAATTTAAATTCTTTAAATTTAAATAAATTTTCAAATAAAAAAAGAAAATAAATTAAATCCTTGTTGAATGCTGAGCTTGCACAAGTTACTTTACATCTCATTTCCTCTTCTAGCAAATGCTGACAAAAAAACTACTTGTCAGCACTGTTGTGAGGATTAAATTCATTAAGTGTGCATTCCCATATCTGGCACATAGTAGGGCCTCAACCACTGGCTAAATTATTGTCCTTGTTACTCTAGTCCATCATTCTAAGCGTAGTGTCAAGCACACAATTGGTGATTCAAAATAGAAAAATGTTCTCTCCATGATAAATGTTAACCCAGTAAGAGACAATATACACCTTTTAAAAAAGTGCTGTGCTTTTTCATTTTGATTATGAAAGGAATACCAATAAGACAAATTACCCAAACTATTATGAAGTTGGGATCATTATAGTGGCAAGTTCCTTTTACTCACAGTAACCTTAGCATTATCAAACCTATGAGGCCCTGGAGACACATTGGCCCTACGCTGTTGTAAGATATCATGCAGAAAATAGCACAGCCCACTGATGATGATAATCAGACACTCACAGGTTTGATTGAGACAAAGAGGCAAAGAAGATAGGAGAAAAAAAAAACTATTCATTTTTGGAAAAAATGTGAATAAGGGAGTCTCATGAGGAAAATGTTCTTTTTCCCTCAGAGCATTTCAGAAAATGGAACGTGGCACAACTGGCTGCTTCTTCCTTCTACATCTGAAGGCATGACAAGTTCAAAAAAGAAAATGGACCTTGAGCTCTGGCTGGTGTGTGACCTTCAGCAGAGGCTAATTGAGATGGAAAAGAAAAAATACCAGATCTTCTCCTGCACAATTATAGCACACATTTCCCAATCTTTTTTGCATCATTATAAGGGATTAGAGCTAACTATAAAAAAGGACTGGATTTATGAAACTCCTCATAATTCAAACAAGAGCCAGAGAACTATAAAACTTTGAATCCAGATTTTCTTTTACCCTGAGTGTGTAGTACAGTTTTTGAATGATCTTGTTTGATTGTCCTAACAACTCTGTGAGGCAGTGGGCATAATTGCCCTCCATTTTATAGGGAAGCACGTTGAAACTCTGAGAGATTAAGGACTTCACCCAATTTCACACAGTTAAAAAGTGTCAAAGATGGGAGTAGGTCTTTCAGCTGTTTGTCCCAGGCCATGAATACCCGGGTGAAGGGCAAAGGGAGATTACGGATCTCCAGGCCTTGCACTGTGCTCGCCACAGGCTTGGCCATCCGTATGTGAAACTCGTGCCAAGATGACATTTATCATGTTTGAACATGCATATAAAAGTGACACTCAGCTTGAGGGAGCCTGGGTAAGCACAGACACAATTCAGGCTTGTTTGCATTATGTGTTCTTTCATGAGAAAGGCACTATTTGATGAGACATTACTATCATTACTCTGAATCACATTCTATTTGTTTCACTGAAAATAAAGTAGAACTACACTATTTTAAAAATATTTTCATTTTCTAGGCATAGTCTAAAATATCTGAAACAAAATTTATCTGAAAAATTATTTAATTGCAGACCTACTTCCAAAAAAATTATTGTATTGCGTTCAATACACACTTCATGAATTTAATCCTCACAATAGTGCTGAAAATGTGTTTGTTTTTTTTTTTTTTGAGACAGAGCCTCAAGCTGTCACCCTGGGTAGACTGCCGTGGCATCACAGCTCACCGCAACCACCAACTCTTGGGCTCAAGCGATTCTCCAGCCTCTGCCTCCCAAGTAGCTGGGACTACGGGCGCCCGCCACAACGCCTGGCTATTTTTTGGTTGCAACCGTCATTGTTGTTTGGTGGGCCCAGGCTGGATTCGAACCTGCCAGCTCAGGTGTATGTGGCTGGCTCCTTAGCCGCTTGAGCCACAGATGCCGAGCCAAGAAATGGGGTTTTTTGGTCCCCATTTGATAAAAGAGGAAATGAGACTTAAAGTCTCATGTTTTTAGTGGTATGGAGCAAACCAGGGGTCCCCTCCACAGATAACACTGAAACAATTTCATCTTCTTTCACCTCTGATGGGATTCACATTTGAGAAATTAAGGGAATCCTAAATGCTTAATGATTCTTGTCTTCCTCTTTATAAAAATCCAGCTCAGATTTAAGAAAAACCATGATGTATTTTTCTCATATTAAATACAAAGTATATGTAATACATATCATGTTTCTTCTTTTACAATTAAAAAGAACAAAAATTGATTTGTGAGGCTGAAATTTTATACTTGTTTTTGCATATGTTGTACAAAAAACCCCAGAACATATGAATGCCCAAATTAAAAAACATTTTAGAAGCTATTTTTAAGAGGATAATAAATATTTGAAAGCATAAACTAAATATTTCCTTTCTTAAACATCTGGAATATTAACATCTAAATCTTCTTATTTAGAATGAAAGGTATGAAAGAAAAAAAAGAGTTCGATACTATTTTCCTCAGTAGTTTAAGGTTAAAATATCACTATTGAACCTTTAACATTTTCAACACTTCAAGTAAAATTTGCTCCAAATCTTTCAGCCTATGTGTGTGGCGTATGGGGGATAGGCTGGGGTCCACTTCGTTGAGGGGAACCTAAGGGTGGACGCACAGACTGGAGGATGCAAATTCATTTGAGCTGTTTGAGAAAAGCTCCATCTTTGCCTTTGTTCCAATTTGGAGACACAGATTGTCTTATTCTGATTATTCTTTTTGTCCTTTGTCTCAGTAATTCCCGTGTCTGGTCTGATAAACAGGAGCGCCCCCATGGGCCAGGAATAGAGAAATACCATTACAGGTGTTCTGTGTTGGTGGAAACTAGGTGTCGACCTAAGCATTTACAAGGGAGAAGACAATCACTGAATTAGGTCTTCCTGAGCATCACAGCTTAGACATTACATCCAGTTTACAGGCTCTGATGACATATTTCACTGGAGAAAAGACTTCTTTCAACTGGATTTTGGAGATGTAAAAACATTATCTTCTGAAGTATCTGACAGACACCACTATAATTTGGGGTTTGTAAATTGGATCTTGATTACCCAGAATCATTACAATGTGTTTCAGAAAAGCAGTTTCTATTGCACAGGATGGGGCTGAGGCCGAAGGGTGACTACAGATTGTCAGCCCTTAAAAATACCTGGGAATGTTTGTGGTGTAATTCTTCCGTAACACTATAAACATTTTAGTTGGTAGTGGCTCTGATTTTTCTGTTTCAGTGTGTAAACCTTGCAATTTGATGAAAAGAATCAAGTTGTTTTTCAAATAAATGTATCTAAGGCCTCACTACAACCTCCCCATATCAAATTCAGAACTTCATATCATAAATAACTTGTTGGCTGCTTGCATTTTTTAAAATGACATAATGCAGGAATTCCTAATCTTGGCTTCATGAATGTTTGACATTGTTCTCAAAATTTTATTTGTATGGATAATAACTTGGGGGAAAGAGTGTGCCTCAAACCCTTTACGTATTAGATTTTCAAAGTCCATCACCACCTCAGTCCCCTAGAATTTACGAACTCCCTGATAATAAATAAGCAGACAGATTTATATGAGACCTTAAAACAGAAGGTCTTTGAGACCACGTTTCGCTTCTCCTTCCCTCATTTCCTGTTGCTTCTTTCAATCTTGTTTACTATGTGTCGTGCTGAGGCTCCTTCTTGGTCTCAGGCTCCTGTGCGTGCACAGTCAGGTTAATAACGAGAGGCGTGCAGAATGGATGCTTCCACTGCGTGTCTGTCCTTCTAATTCTGAATAAGGTATCCATTCGTAGTTTTGTGAACTAGTTGGACAATAAAGGTTTAAAACTTGTTCTTCTTCACTCTCCTGAATGTGAGAGCCCCCAGGAAGCCTGGTATATTCCTGAATGTTAGACCTGGATATGGATCTGTACTAATCAGAGGTCAAAGGCATTAAGCAGGACCCCCAAATCTATCCAGCAAAGAAAACCCTGGTCAGGTCTTCTCGATTTATAACCTCTTTGCTCTTCCAGTCAAAAATATTTTCATTTTCAGTAGTAGGATCCTTAGGGAATACCTCAATATTACCATATTCCAGCCGGGCAAGAGAAGGGGAGAGGGTATCTGCCACCGCCCAGGCTCCAGTGACGCCTTCCTGTCTTCTGGATTTCCATAGTGTCCAATTCTTTATTTCATATTTGCATCCTGGCCCCTCTCTAAAGAAAGTGGAAAGGAAGAAATAAGAAAAGACAGTATAAGACCAGAAGAGTACATTTCAAATGGACTAACAATCAACATCTCTGCTTTTTAAATCTTGATTGTCAATATAAGCATTATTTTCTTGTGTTTGCTTTATCAGTATTTGAATTGCTACCCTTATCATAGTTCTTTTATTTTTTTGAGACAGAGCCTCA
>CAUYRH010156267.1:0-36931 GCA_963574655.1 Perodicticus potto | reverse complement strand
TTTTTTTTTTTTTTTTTGCAGTTCGCCGGGGCTGGGCTTGAACCCGCCACCCTCCGTATATGGGGCCGGCGCCCTACTCGCTGAGCCACAGGCGCCGCCCTCATCTCTCTTTTCTTGGAGAAGTATTCTGATTCCCCTGCCTAAACTACCCTCCCCTCCTGACCCTGAAACTTTTTTTTTTTTCTGAGACAGAGTCTTACATTGTTGCCACGAGTAGAGGGCCGTGGTGTGTCATCATAGCTCACAGCAACCTCAAACTCTTGGGCTCAAGAGTTTCTCTTGCTTCAGCCTCTGGAGTAGCTGGGAGTACAGGCGCCTGCCACAATGCCCAGCAAATTTTTCTGGTTTAGTACAGATGGGGTCTTGCTCTTGTTCAGGCTGGTCTCAAACTCCTGAGCTCAAGCAATCCACGCACTTGGCCCTCCCAGAGTGCTAGGATTACAGGTGTGAGCCACTATGCCCTGCCCTCACCTTGAAACGCTTTACCTTCTGATTCTTCCTTATTTTTATTAGAGCACTGTCTGACTTTACATGGTGCATTGATTTTTGTTTATTTGTCTGTCTCCCTTACTGGGATGTAGGCTCCATGAAGGTGATACCTTCTTGCCTGTCTGGTCCTCTTCATATCCCTGAAACCAAGGGCAGTGCCTGGCTCACAGCAAGCCCTGGGTGAATGAAGGAGTGAATGGATGAACCAAAGAATGGGTCTCTGTTATGAATTTTTGAACTGCTGACATGGGAAGAAATATAAACAATGATTATACTGAGTTTAAGCTCTTGATCCATACTAGACGTGGACCCAAAGTCTTGTTAGCTGTGGGACTTAGACAGCAAATTACTCACCCTATCTGAGCTTCAGTTTCCCCCCTCGTAATACAGAGGACAGCTAACAGTAGCTACACCAAAAGCTGCTGTATGGATTATGTAAAATTATATACATATAAAAAGCACTTAGTACAAAGGTAGCATGCTGTAAACACTCAACAAATGTTAAATAATAGCATACTACTTATTTGTAGGGTAGAGGTATAAACCATAGGCTGTAGCACTTTTCTGAGCGCTTTACCTTTTTTTTTTTGGCGACAGAGTCTCAAGCTATTACCCTCGGTAGACGCCACAGCAACCTCAAACTCTTAGGCTTAAGTGATTCTCTTGCCTCATCCTCCCAAGTAGCTGGAACTACAGGCACCCAACACAACACCCAGCTATTTTTTTTTTTTTTTGTAGTTCTCATTATTGTTTGGCAGGCAGGGGCTGGGATCGAACCAGCCAGCCGCGGTGTGAGCTACAGGCACTGAGCTTTAAATGCTTTCCCTTTATTGATTCAGTAACTCTTCACGACCATTGAGGTGGTTACTAGTAACCTCATTTCACAGTTAGGGAAACTGGAGAGCGATTCAGTGATTCACCTGATTCATGGAACTAGAGAGTAGCAGACCAGGACGCAGCCCGCCAGTTGGTTTCAGAGCCCGTGCACACAACCATTGTGAAATGCTGCCTTGGCCCTAAAAATGGGCTGTACCCACTTCCCACAGTCACTCCTGGAAAGTTCAGGATGTTTTGCCATCAATTGACTTAGTCTTGTGGAAGGTTAACATGATGTTTTGGTCTATTGCAAATAAGGAACTTAGTTTAAGTAAAGGAGCTTAAAATTCTTTTGAGAAGAAACATTTATACTTGTTATTTCCTATCATGGATTTTGGTTCTGTGAAGCCTGAGCTTCAATCTGCTGATGATACTGGAAAGGATGTGACTCTGAGACCCAAAAGGTGTATATTTGGGAGCATATCAGTCATTGAATTTTTTCACTTTTTATTCTATTGTTTAGATACCTGCAGACAAATCTAGTAACTTCCTCAATTTACCCAAGATGTCTGATCTTAGGAAAATGCAGGTTTATGGATGTGTAGATGTACGCCTTTTGCATGTATAAATGTGTCTCTTTTTAAATAAGAGGAATGTGTGGGGAATGAGGCTATAATATCGTTTTAGGATTGGAGTTATAAGTCCCATGTAAACAAAGGGTCAATACTATCAATAATAGCTTGAACAGAAGTGTTCTTAACTATATGCAGTGTTCACAGATGACGAACCTCATGTTTTAATATTTTTTCCTTTTCCTCTTTTTACTGATCTATGATTTCACCACCTACCCCACCTTGAAATTAATTTTCTTGTTTTTTTGAGACAGAGTCTCAGTATGTCATCCTCAGTAGTGTGCTGTGGCATCACAACTCACAGCAAACTCAAACTTTTGGGCTTAAGTGATCCTCTTGCCTCAGTCTACCAAGTAGCTGGGACTATAGGTGAGTACCACAACGCCTGGCTATTTTTTTGTTGTAGTTGTCATTGTTGTTTAGCAGGCCTGGGCTGAGTTCCAGCCTGCCAGCCCTGGTGTATGTGGCTGACACCCTAACCACTGAGCAATGGGTGCCAAACCTAAAATTAATTTTGATTCATTTCCCACTCCTGACTTCTCATAGCACTTGACTGCTGACTTCACACACTTGGCACTTATTTACATTCTGCTCTTTATGGGTATCTACTTGTATTCTTCATTTCCGATAGCTGAGTGATTGTTAACAAGATAAAGGAGGGTAAACTAATTGCAAGACAAAATGGCAAACATAGGCCATATTTAACTACTCTTTGTTAAATCTAAGGAAGTGCATTTTGCATACAAAACAAGAATATGGTCATTATGAATGTTCTTCTCTAATTATGAAAAGCCAGTTTCTGGAGGATCTGTTCTTAACATTTGTAGCATGATGTTGTTGAATGATTTCTGAGGGCCCAAAGCCCCTGAATTCTACCAGGTGACCTTGGGCAAGTTATTTAACCACTCTGAATCTACAGTGCTTTTAACCCTAAAATGATATGTTGAATCAGAGATCAATGCTACAGGCTGAAAATTTGTTTCTCTGTAAAATTTGTATGTTGAGATTCCAACCACCAAGGCAATGGTATTAAGAGGAGAGGCCTTTGGGAAGTGATTAGGTCACAGGTTGGAGCCCTCATGAATGGGATTAATGCCCTTCTCAAAGAGGCCTGAGGGAGCTTAGTTGTCCCTTCTGTCATGGGCACTAACAGTGAGAAGAGGTCTGTCTATGAGGAATGGACCCTCGCACAACACTAAATCTGATATCACCTTGATATTGGACTTCTCAATCTCCAGTTCTTTGAGTAATAAATATCTGCTGTATATAAGCCATATATTCTATGTATTTTATTGTAGCAGCTCAAATTAACTAAGAGAAGATCCTTTGAGGATGAAAAAATTAGGAAGATTTTAGGAGTCTACTTTGGATTATTTTTATAGTTGAAGTAAAAGAACATTTCACGCCCCAATACAATGGATTAATAAAATGTGCTGTATGCCTACCATAACAAATGGTGACCTAGTATCTTTTGTGACAACCTGGATGGGACTGGAAACCATTATTTTAAGTGAAACATCATATGAATGGAGAGACAAACACATGTACTCAATACCAAATTGGAACCAATCAATCAACACTTATGTGCACATATGGAAGTAAATCTCAATGAAAATCAAGCTAGGGGGAGGGGAAGGAGAGGATGGGTAAATTCACACCTTTTGGTATAGTGCACATTATCTGGGTAAAAGGCACAGTTACAACTTTGACTCCATCTGTATAAAAACCAAGTATATAAACAAAACATGGGTACCTCCTAATATTCTGAAAAAAAAAAGAACATTTCTTTTTAATTTATATATCTTTTTTATTTTACTTTAAGCATTATTTCGAAAACAGTTCTGTAATTCAGAAATTTTACTGAAATCAGGCCTTTCCTTATTTTAAGTTTTTAACATCGTGAGTGTCCTTCATTCCAGAATAATAAATACATAACACAATATATTTCCTCTGTTTTAGACTTGTATCTAGTTGATACACAGCTATTCAGCCATTATGATGATTAGACATCTATAATATTCTATAATTCCAATTAAAAATACCCGTTATAATATCATATATGACAAATATCATTTAACATTCAATTGTATTCATATATCTCACTTCATTTTAATTAAAAAAACGTAGCCAGGAAAAACATAGTGACCCCTTGTGTTCTACTTGTGTAAAAGGTGTTGGTTATTGGGCTATTGATCACTAAGAGCTTACTTCTCTGTTTCTGGCTCTGTTGGTAAAATGCTGGGTTTGGTTAGTCAATTCCAAGTCTCTTCTTCCTTTCATCAATTGGCTTTTTCTCAAATAATTTCTGAGTCACCCTGGAGGCATCCTGTGAGACAGTATGGCTTGAGCAGCACTGTCAGCATCATCTCTGTGTGGGCGTGCGCTCTGGGGTCCCTCCCTGGGTAGAATGCAGCTAAGAAGGGCTTAAAGATGCGACCGACCTGCCTCTGACAACAATCTCAAAGGAGAAAAGGGCTGTGTGAGGTCTGGGCTAGAAAAGGATTTTTACATTTCTTTTTGGCACGGCTTGTCTTTTCCAGATAAGCACAAGACATCCTTAGAATTCTTGAGTGTATCTGAAACAGCGGAAAAAACCCCAATCCACTTAAGATTCAGCAGAGGGCTCGGAAGCATAAGAGTTCAGGCAAGTTACCACTTGTCAATGACTTTTACATAATAAAAACAGCTTTTGCATTTCTTCTGATTACATAAGTGTTTGCATTGAAAAAAGATTGAAATATATGTAAAAATGTATTGAGTTAAAAAAAATCATCTGGAATCCCACCACTTTAAGATATCCAATTAACACTTTTATAAACTTACACATACGTCTTGTTAAGCACACACACCACTCATACAAACAGATTTACAGGAATGGGATGTAATAAATGTTGTTTAATTATAAAACCTTTAAAAGAAAGTTACTTCTACTTTTGCCCATTACCTTTGATACCCTCTTTCTTAAACAAAGCAAGTATTATTAAGAGCCAGGTATGTCTCTTTTATATTCTTTCATCTATATAGAGACATAAATAGCCATATATAATCTTATATAATTCTATGTATGCATACATAATGGTATTTGGCATATTATACCTTTTTACTCAATAATATGCTTTAGAGATCCCTCCAAGTCTATGGTATAGCTTTATTTTATTATTTGTTATTAATATACAAATGTTTCACAGCATAAATATCTCATTATATATTAAACTATTTCCCTTTTTGTGAGCATCCACTTTTTCAGTTTTTACCACTCCAAACTGATGTGTTTGTGAGGAACAAACACTTGTAATGCTAAGAGTTCCTAAGTTTTACTTTTTCAATTTCTAATCCAGATGGTATTTTTTGGTCAGTTATTAACTTGCTATCATGATTGTTTAGACATTCATTCGGGTAAATGAAGGGGTATGTGCGGTTTCTTTCTGTAATTTCAGATAATGACCTTCTCAATATGGTGGTCAGATCATGTTTCCAGCCTCAGGAGCTACATACTAAGTCATTCCGTTGGGAAACTGTTACTAAAACAGAAAGGTTCTGGGCGGCTGACGTGGCATCACAGTTTACAGTGTCTGCCAGCTGTGAGTAACAGCAGGCTGTCACCATGGGAAATAGCAGCAGCAGCAGCAGCAGCAACTCCTGATTTAGGGGCAAAAGATGTAAGTACTTATTTTCACCATTTGCCAATTAACTCAAACCAAACCCAAAATGAAGAACGCTGAAAGAGTATACAATTCCCACAAAAGACTCTTTTAGCAGATGTTTTTGGAAAGAATTTGGTCTTTCTCAGGGTAGAAAGGCATTAAGCCAGCACATGGTTTTCAGCAAAATGAAGAACATCACAGGGTCTTATTTGAAAAAAAACTAACTTCATCTGTGGCAAATGTCATTTTCAAACCCTGGCTCCGTGGAATGCCTGCATACCTCTGGCAGGGCTGTCCCCTGGGGGATGGAATGTAGTGCTATGTGCAAAAGAACGAGGGATTTCAATTTACAAAAAAAATCCTGGGCAGTTTTGATAATGGAAAGATGAAATGAGGCTTAGCAGTTGCAGTGTTTGGGGAGAGGAGAGAGCCTGTTAAATATTTTAAAGAGGACTCAAGTTTGTTAGAGCCGACTTGCAGGCAATGTGGAAACTTTTGTTCTCAAGCTATATAGATGACTAGGGGCATGGTGCCTGCCATGACAAATGAAACCCTGGCATGGATGCTTTTATGAGAGGCAGCTCTGGGGCTGCTGTTCCCAAGGCTTCTACCCTGGAAGTCGTGTCCAGAGTTTCTAGTATTTTCCCAGTTCACGGCCCATGTGTTTATGGGTTGGTGATTTTTTTTTTGCTTTCTGTTGAGACCTTTTACTCTGATGTTCAGCTCTGCATGAAACTTCATAAATGACCAATAGCGATTTAACCTGAATGTGGTTAACTTATTGGAAAGCAGATATTTTTGATTCCCACCTCTATGCTGGGGATTCCTAAGTGAACAAGATGGAAGAAAGCCTTGCCCCTGTGGAGTCTGCAGCCCACCAGGAAAAAGATGTTATGAGAGGAGAAACGAACCCTGGGCTGGGAGTTGGGAGACCTGGAGGCAGGTCCTGGCTTTGATCCCAGTGGACCATATAGCACTCTGGGCTTCAGCTCATGTGCTTTAAAACGAGTGCACTGGGATGGATAACCTCTTCAGTAATTGGTTGCTCACCTAGTGTGAGTTTTCCTCTTACTGAACAGCTTCTCACTTTGAATTTGTTCCATATCCAACTTGGGGACAGGTGCTTTATTTATGAAACTGATCTCACATGTCACCACCCAGACCTTGTCAGACTGTGATATTCTGTTCCAGAAATTTGAAGGATCTTCCTAAATGGGCCCACTTGTCATATTGGTAGGGAGAAAGGTTACTTTCAAGACATGTCTTTTTTAAAAAAGAATATTGAATAGTTCATGAATTTGTGTTTCTTCCTTGCTCAGGGGCCATGCTAATCTTCTCTATATCATTCTGATTTTAGTACCTGTGCTGCTAAAGTGAGCACAAGATGGATATGTCTTAAAGGTAGTAATTCTGCATAGACTCAGCTGAAGTGTCTAGATTTCTGTTTTCAAGTGGTTACTGATTGGAACAACTGCTGCTGACTTTTGAGGGTCAAAGACACTAAAGCTTGGTATTAAGGAAAGTGAAATTGCTTAAAATTGGTGTGATCCACAAGCTTGAAGCTGAAAGAAATTTGAGTCAAAAAATAAGCCAGATTGTGGTTTCAAATAGCATAGAAAATACTGACCATTGGTGGCTGTGTGGTGTAGCTTCAGCTTCCTGACTGACACATGTCACCATCAGCTCAGTCATTTTGTTTTTTGGATACATAATTTTTTTTTTTGAGACAGAGTCTTACTATGTCACCCTCGGTAGAGTGCTGTGGCGTCACAGCTTATAGCAACCTCACACTCTGGGGCTTAAGCGATTCTCTTGTCTCAATCTCCCAAGTACCTGGGACTATGGGCGCTCGACATAATGCCAGGCTATTTTTTTGTTGCAGTTGTCATTGTTGTTTAGCTGGCCAAGCTGCGTTAGAACCCACCAGCCTCCATGTACGTGGCTGGCTCCATAACCACTGTGCTACGGGTGCCGAGCCTAGATATGCAATCTTATTCTGCCACCCTGGGTAGAGTGCTAGGGCATCATAGTTCACAGCAACCTCAAACTCTTGGGCTTGAGCAATCCTCTTGCCAAACCCTCCCCAGTAGCTGAGACTATAGATATGTACCACTACACCTGGCTAGTAGTTCTATTTTTAGTAGCCATGGGGTCTGACTCTTGCTCAGGCTAGTCTTGAACTCCTGAGCTCACGCAGATCTCTTGCCTCCACCTCCAAGAGCACTAGGATTACAGGTGTGAACCACCGCACCCAGCCCAGCTTGGTCATTTTTGACATTGGAAATCGTAGTTTTATAACATGCTTAGTAGAATGATGAATAAAATCAATTTTTAGAAAGCATAATTAATATAAATACTGTCTCTCCAGTCACTGACTCCCAAAATTATCTGCATGGACATTTATATAGCCCTTGCTCCCTCCCTCCCCTCCCAAAGGCAGAGGTGCACTTCCTGACCTGGAACAAAAGCCTCCTCTGGGACCACCACATTCATCCTTGAGTTCCTTTATTAATCTGTGGCTTCAGACTTTCCCTCACGCTGGCTTTCCACCCTGGGTAAAGACACGTTCCAGGCTCTTTCATTTTGCACCAACCAGCCAACCAGCCCATGAACAAACACAATTCCTCCTTACTGTTCTCTCCTTTTTCTTTCTGACCTTTTCACTAACCCTGTGGAATTCATTTTTATTACTTAAAAACAACTCCCCCGGACCGCTCTTCCCCCTGACCCCCAGAGATGGAGTCAGGCTGTGTCCCAGTCTGGCCTCAAGCCACCCTCCCAAGTAGCTGGATTGACGGCCACTACCCAGGTCCAGGTTCCTATAGCTTCTCTCTTGTTACACGTATTTGTTCCCTTTACCTCTTCCTCTTTCTTGACAGTCTCTGTTCCTTTGGTTGCCTTGATGTCCTGGCTTTGCCTTCTCTGTCTTCATGGGCTTCTCCTTCTCTGCTCTTTAACTTAAACAATTATTTTCTTATTTTGAAATCTGTGCTCTTCTTTGAGGATCTCATTCCTATCCGTGGTTTGAATTATGACTGTGTACTGATAATGTCTAAATCAAAGCACACACGAATCTTTAGGAAAGAAGCAGCATATAAATGAATGAACACCATGAACCGCAAATATGTGTCCCTGCCAGTTTCCCCTGGAAACTCCTGACTCATATCCACCACCTCAGCCACTACCAATATATTGTCCTGCAGACAACTGAGCTCACTGTGGCCTGTCCTAACCTAACCGTTTCTGTGAGTTGGCTGCTCTTACCCGCACATATGGTAATGTATGTAAGCTCTACCCTAACACTTCACATTTTATTAAACTCATGAATTTGCTTCATTTGCCTCTCCATTTGATAATGAAAAGCCGAGAAATAGAAATATGTCTTTTATTTCTGTACTCCTAGTGCTTACATCACCATAGATCACATATAATTATGCAATAAATGATCATTGAATGGGTGAATGGTGGACAGATGGCTGCTTGCAGCTCCAGGTTGACATTCTGTTATCTCAGTCAATCCAATGGGAAGCATCAGACTTTCCTAGCAGGTCGAGCTTAAATGCTGGGTTCATGCTTCTCAAATGGTCTCTGGACATGTACTAATTGCCAAATTAATCACCGTAGCTACGGAGTTGCAAGACTCTGACTGCCCAGGTCTGAATTTTGTGCCAATTCTTAGGACAAGGAATGAAATCAATTCCACACATGACATAGAAACTGAGCGGAGGCAGGGAAGTTCATAAAAGGAAAATTGATGATTTATTGCCAGAAGCCAGAGGGTAGGCTCCTGGGCAGGCAGAAATGTCAGATATTCATTTTAAGTGTGCACAAACAACCTAGATATTGGGGAAAGCTGGGACCCTTCTCTTCTTGGCTGGGTGAGGCAGCTAGCACCGTCTTCAGTCTCAACACTTGTCTTTGTATTCGTGGCTCAAACCACACTGAACATAAAACCCACTGATGATGCTCTGGATGTACCAGACCTTCCTTCACCTCTGAGCCCTTATCATATCCATCCTTCTGCGGGACCTGTTCTCTCTTTCCAAGATAAAGGACTCCTTTCAGGTCTCAACTGAGACTGCACTTCTGCTGGGAAGCCTTCTCTCAAAAGGTTGAACACCCTTGCAGTACATTCAGTTTGGTTCTTGCCTGCCTCCTGTCCTTACACTTTTCATAAAGCAGATGCTCAATAAATACAACGAACGAAGTACTCAGTTTCTTGGTTATTAAACAGGAGCACAAACTGCTCTGGCTTTCCTCCGTCGAGTTTTGGGACTTCATAGCTTTATTAGAGGATCTATGGAGAGTCAGTTCATATAGGAGAAAACACTTTTATTACAATGAATAGATGAATTAATAATGTCTAAAATACTATTTTTTGAATGCAGGAAATAGTTTGTTTATTCTCCCACGAGTGATATTACACCCTAATCAGAATCATTTAGTGGCATAATTTCTGTGGCCAGCACTAGGACATGGTGTCATAGTGTCATAATGACCTGGGACATAGAAAATACTGTATCCTTAGTGTAAAAGGGAATACTCCTAGCAAGGGCGTATAGAAACTACATCACAGAAGGAATGTTGTGGGGGGCAGGAAGTATGTACTCAGGATGCAGAGAAACTGTAACATTCATTTATGGGAGTCTCTCCCAAATAGTGAACTTTGGCCGCGTCTCTTGTGGTGATGGTAGACACGTATGCTTAGAAAACAAGCTTCTCCATCATCTTGTCGTGCCCTTCGGCATCCTCCAGAAACTAAAGTTCAAATTTTGTTTTTTAGCATCTTAAGTGGCTCTTACGGAAATTGCTAAATTTAGCAGTAGAACAGCACTCCTGGGAAGCTTTGCTAGAACTGTAGTCACTTCCTCCAGACCGATAGAGCGAGGGATGTGAGTGCCATCAAAACACGTGTATGTGCTGACATTGTGTAGGTACATGGGCTATTTCTGTACCCAAAACAGCGACCAGATGGGTAGAACCGAAATGTGGAATATGAACTTTTATCGGGTGACAAATGAGACAAGAAAATACAGAAATTAATTTTTGAGTTCTTATTTTTATGATTGAATGTCTATCTAATCTATCTGTCATCATGTTGAATAAACCTTCTTCTACTGACTGATAACTTTGAATAATTTTTTCACAATCATTGTATTCACACGAAATGGATTTTTAAATAATTGAACTTTTGTGTTAAATATATTACATGGCTATTACTAAACAGTATGCTTTTCTGAGCAAAAGCGTTGGACTAGAAGTCCTGTGATTGGTTTTCCTCTACTTGGTGACTGATACCAGTACATTGAGTGTGAGTTTAGTGGGATCTCTTACCTTTTCAGGTCTCACCTTTAATTGTCCCGAAAATGGACAAAATCTTTACTAGGTAGTGAAAATAATGAGCTAAGGATAGGCGTCTCCGGGGAAGACAAGCTATGAGTACACTGGATTATTATGATGAGAGAGAAGGTAGAATAAAAATTAAAAACACACCTGGCACAGTGGCTCACACCTGTAATCCTAGCACTTTGAGAGGCTGAGGCAGGAGGATCACTTGAGACCAGGAGTTCAGTACCAGCCTGGGCAACATAAAAATTGTTCTTAAAAAAAAATTAAGAATAATAAACTCAGATTAGATTATAAGTCAACAATAAAGAACAGCTAAAATGGAAGTTAAATATGAACTGCTATGATAAAAGCTAAACAAGAACATATATCTTGAACAATCTAGAAAGTAACTCTGCTGCTGTGCTCTTTTAAACACGGACTACAACCATTTGTTGAACACTTACTATGTGTAGGGCACTGTGCTAAGTGCTTTTCCTAGAAAAGTGTGCATCTGTCCTGTTACAAATTTGAAATTTCTTTGATCATGCATCCATTTATCTACCAAATATTAACTTAGCACTTTCCACATGCCATGAACAGTGCATTGTCTCATTTATTCTGCAACAACCTTGTAAAGATGTCTATTATTATACACTCGTTTAACAAATGGGAACGCTTAGCCTGAGAGTTTAAATACCTTGTTTGAAGTCCCATGGTTAATCAGTGGGGGCATTAGAATTCAAATCCAATTCTGACTGCAAGGCTTCAGCTCTTGACCACTATACTGTACCACATTCATTAGTTTTCTACCGATATATCTGGTTACACCTTTAACAGAGTGTAAGGAACCTGAAAGAAAGCAAAGCAGATTGTTGGCTCACTCCCATATTGAACAGTCACTTGCTTTGGTGCGTTCCCTATGTCGTTCCATCCACATCACAGCCCCATTACCTTGTTGGTTTTTTTTTTTTTTTGAGATAGGGTCTTAGTCTGTCACCCCATCTTATAGGTCACTGCAGCTTTGAACTGCCAGCTCACGGGATCCTCCTGCCTCAGCCTCTTAAGCAGCTGGGACTATAGGCGTGTACCACTACGCCTGGCTATTTTTTCTTTTTTTTCTTTTTTTGTAGAGATGAGGTCTCACCATATTGTTCAGGCTGGTCCCCAGCTCCCTGCCTCAAATGACCCTCCTGGCTGAGTCTCCCAAAATGCTGGGTTGTAGGTGTGATCCATCAGGCCCAGCTCTGAGGTACTTTTTAGATTTCATTTTAAAGATGAGAAAACAGAGACTTGTAGAGATTGGATGATTTTTCCAAAGGCATATAGCTAGGGAAGGGTGTAGTTAAATCTAAATTCAGTTTTCAATTCCTATTCTCTTTCCTCTGGGTCTTTGCTACTTCCCAAAGTGATGAAGGGAGAAACATTTTATGAGGAGTGGTAGATAAGGCCAGGGCCATGTGCCTGGGGGAGCAGGCTGTTGAGTGGCACAGTCTGAGACGTGAATGTATGTTATATGCCAGCAAGGGCAGCCGGACTCCAAGGGACCAGGATGTGTTTCTACAGGGAAGTTGAGTACCTGACTTCCCAGAAGAACAAACACTACTGTTTCAGATAAACTGAGAGGGTCACTGGACTCCAGGGTGCCTTTATACAAGTATAATAGAGAATTCCCATGCAGTGGAGCGCTCAGAGTGAGGTGGGTCTGTAAATGAAAGGGCTCTATGTGAGTCAGGACTGTGGCTCGAGTCCTTCTGGCTTACACATCACTTCACCTGCAGGGATGGCTCCTTTCCACAGATTCTTTCCAGCTCATTGGTTCTGTGAGTCTGAATGTCTGCTCTTATTCAGAATGTGTCTCTCAGACTTCCACCAATGGCGGGGAGTGACTTCAGGGGGGTGCAGGGTGTGTGTGCGCACATGTCCGTGTGTATCTGTCCTGTTGCAAATATGAAATTTCTTTGAAGTGCCATGCTTCATCTTAACAATTAATGCAAATATGGATTTCACTCCAAAATATTTGTCCTTGTTTTAAAGTATTATTTAAACTTGCTTAGAAAAGGAAATTGATGCTTATCCTGTGGCATCCTGCACTGTCTCTAAGGCTGTAATCATTCCAGTGTGAGAAGCACTGGGCTGTACTTTCTTAACGTTTCTAATTCTGATGTTTTCATCTTACATTCACTGTTCCTGCGTAGTTGTGTTACAGTGTGTCTATTTCCCCAGATCACATGGCTCAATGCTGGCACTGGATTAAGTCAGGAAGTTGTAGATTTCATAGCAGTATTCAATCAATCCCTTACAGATGACTTGTGCAGAATACTTCCTAGGCAATTTACGCTATTTCCAGGGAAATGTTATCAATTAACTTTTATTGAGCATTTACTATTTGCCAAATATTTTGTAGCTTTTAAATCTAATTCTACCCTTATAAAAACTTTGAGGTAGGAGGCTCTATTATTATCCCTATTTTACAGATGAAGAAAAGCAGATGCAGAATAACTTGTCCAAGTTCACACAGCAGCAGATAGTGGAGCTAGGGTTCACACCCAGACAGCTTTATTCCAGGACCACCAAGTCGTATTGCTCCTGCAGGGAATTTACATCCTATTGGCCTGCTGCTGAGATAACACTGCAAGAATATCACACTCCTTTATTTCACTGAGTGGGTGTGTGAGTCACCTCTGCTTGTTGGAGCTTGGTGTGGGGTCAGAAGTCACTGCAGCATCCATCTGCCTCATCATTCACTCTGATTCAGGAGCATCAAGCACTTGGGAGGTGTGAAGATAGTAGAAGGTGAGGCCACCTCTGCCAACCCAGGGCTGATAGGGAAGCATGGAGTCATTCTTCTTCTTGAATGATATGCTGCTTCTCCAGAGCTTGACAGCAAAGGTGGTTGCAGGGAGGACAAGTTTGCAGGCAGCCAGGTAGGTGGCATTTAAAGGGGTCCTTTGTCAGGGATCCTCCACAGGGTGCATTGGTCCTATAGGAAACCTGCATTGTGCTCAGACCTTCACTTCTAATGTCACAAGAGTAACAATCCCAGGACTGGCACTGGCAGCGTACACAGCCCGAGCCAGGCTAATTATCTCTGGCACGGGCACCACTTTTTCCTGGCACCTGTCCTCCTAATAACTGGAACTGTTAAGTGGCACAGGATGCGCTGTGTCTGGCCTATCCCCTCCATCACCTGAAGGAAGGAGCCAAAGTCTTGGCAACCAGCCCCTGGCTGAGGCCACGAGCTCCACATCTTCAAAACCGGCTCCAGGTGGTGGCTTTGTGGGAGTCAAGAGGCCTCTCTGCACCAAACCTTTGCCCCTTCACTCATTCTTGGAGTCAGAAATCTGAAAGGCTTGCTGACATTTTAAAAAGAGCCACAAGGCATTACATGTTGCTGGAAATGCAGATATGGCCATTCGCCAGTCATTCCCACTGTGGCTAAGAGTTTTTCTTTTAAAAAATTATTATTGGATTTAACGTTATTCTTTCCTTATCCAGTTGGAGTGGGTCTCTTAAGCCCAGCGAGGGACCTCAGTTTAACAAGGCAGGCACATAATGAGTGTCTGTTTCTGTCTCATTTATGTTCCACGTGGCACCGCTTTATCCATTCTTCAATCAGCCCCCTAACTCACTGCCTCAGGTTTCTTGTTTACTTTTTCTGGAAACTCCTTATCAAAGTTCAGTTCTATGCTCAGGCTTTGAGAACGGTGTGCTATGATCATTCAGTACAAGCTGCTATTGCTGCTTTACCCTTAAGATATCCATTCATTTGTAAGTAAAACTTCATTGAGCTCTTGTTATATGCCTGGCAATGTGAATACAGCGAGGAACAAAGCACAGAAAGTCAATATTGCCCTGCAGCTTCCTGTACATTAAAGTCTGCTCAGGCAACTCATAACAGTGGCATCTCTAGTCCGCATATTACTCTGAGGACATGTTCCTAGTTAAAGCCCACTTCTGTTTTCCATGCTGTCCGTCCCAAAGCTTTATAATGTTTTTTAAGTCTCTTATCAAATCCTCACCCTAGAGATAGCCAGTAGAACTTGGTCACAGTGCCAGAAGATCTGACCTCTGGGAAGGGCCATTCTTGGTTTGCAGATGGCTGTCTTCTGGTTGTATGCCTAGATGGTGGAGAGCAGGGAGAAAGTAAGTTCTCTTTTGTCTTTTTATAACATTACTAATTCCACTCTTGAAGGCTCCCTTCTCATGACCTAATACCTCTCAAAAGTCCTACCTCCCAATAACACATGGGGAGTTAAGATTTCAACATATGAACTTGTGAGGAAATAAACATTCAGTTCATAGCAGACAATTAACTTTTGTTTGAAGCAAGACCCTAGATCTGTGATTTGTGTGCCAGAAGAGGATCTTAGGTGTGCTGTGAAAAATTTTACAGATCAGGCTTGGCGCCCGTGGCTCAACGGGCTAAGGCGCCAGTCACGTACACCTGAGCTGGCGGGTTCGAATCCAGCCCGGACCCGCCAAATAACAATGACGGCTGCAACCAAAAAATGGCCGGGCGTTGTGGCGGGCGCCTGTGGTCCCAGCTACTTGGGAGGAGGAGGCAAGAGACTCATGTGAGCCCAGGAATTGGAGGTTGCTGTGAGCTGTGATGCCACGGCACTCTATCCAGGGTGACAGCTTGAGGCTCTGTCTCAAAAAAAAAAAAAAAAAATTTTTTTTTACAGATCATTAATTAAATTATTTTTGAAAGAAGTTCAAAGCACAGTAAATGTATATATATTTTTTGATCAACATAATTTAAGTTGCTGTGGAAGTTTAACTGCAGGTTCAAGTGTGCCATGAGATAAAAAAAGGTTGAAAAACACGGCTCTAGATAGTGGACTCGCATTTGGAAAGGAGAACAGGGACTGGGAAAGGAAATTCGTGTACCCAAGCCAGCTGCCAGGGCTCTTGGTGCTTAGCTGGAATGAAGAGCAGGAATCAGACATGAGCACAGGACACCGGGGCAGGGAAGATGTGAAGATTGTAGCTGTTTGGGCTCGAGGGAGCCTACAGGATCATCCAGGGGCACTGCAACCAGGACTTGTCGGCTGAAGGGGCAAGACTCATTCTTACCCACTGCCTAGTAGGGACTGGGCTCTGATGTATATTGTGTAGCTGGGTACATTTGGGTTAGAAACCAAGAGGAATTAAGCTAGCAGTTCAGAAGACTTAGTAACAGTAAATATTTGGGGTTGGGAAAGTCAGAAATGGATAATTCCCAAGCCCTTTGAAGAGGTGAGGTTCCACTATAAGCTGTTTAATTTTGTGACCCATATAATGGTGGTATGCCATATATCTATATAAAATAATTAAAACTAATTACAATTAATTTTAGTTGGTGAGTGTTTGAAGCGTTTCCTAATAACTCTTGAGGTAATTAGAGATGCTTTGGGATGTCACAAAAAGAGCATTTGGAATAACTGGACTAGATGTTTAAGCCGGAGATGTGCAAGGAGGGCTGGTAATGGAATGACAATTTTATAATTGCAGGAACACTGAATTAGCAACTAAGAGTTTGGGGCTGAAATCGGTATGCTGGTAAAATGGTTTTCTGCCAAACAGAAACAAAACAAAAAAAAAGCCTACAAAAATCAACCCACCAAGAACCTTACTTTGTAACATTTGCCTATTTCTGTGGTGTAAATACTCCCACCATGGTTCAAAATACTCCCTCCATGGTTTAATATATGGTTCACATAATTCCTGAATCTTTAGTAAGTAGCTCTTGGCCGGGCGCAGTGGCTCATGCCTGTAATCCTAGCACTCTGGGAGGCTGAGGTGGGTGGATTGCTTGAGCTCACGAGTTTAAGACCAGCCTGAGCAAGAGTGAGACCCCCCATCTTTACTAAAAATGGGAAAACTGAGGCAAGAGGATTGCTTGAGTCCAAGAGTTGGAGGTTGCTGTGAGCTACAATGACACCATGGCACTCTACCCAGGGCGACAGCTTGAGACTCTGTGCCAGAATAAAAAAAAAAAAAAAGCAGCCCTTATAAGGACTGTGCAAGGCAGCTAGAGCACACCAATCAAATCCTCCTGAGATTCTAGTTAGCTTTGTGTTCTTGGGTAAATCAAGTCTCTGGATTTTAGTTTTATCAACAAAAAGTGAAGTTATTAATAACCTCTCAGGTCATTTCCAAAGATGACATTCCAATAATGCAGCTGGTGTTAGAGGGCAAGAGTGATGTTTCCTTATAGACCAAATGACTTACACCAGACTTTTGGGCAAGTTATCCTGATACATCAGAACACGTAATTTGACATTAAGTCTGTCATAATTGCCCATGTTGACGTGTGTACCCTTCTCCCGTGCCTCTTCCAAGGAGGATTATAAACAACAGTGCAGTCATTGGAGAGACAACCTTCCTGGCCCAGCAGGGAGGTGAGAGAGCCTCACCCACAGTCAGAATTCTACAGCAGCTGCTAGGTTCTGGGTTGGTTTGAGGGCCTGAGAGAGCATCTTACTGCTTAGATCCATTACCCTGTCTCAGCACAAGACCCAAGAGTGGTGGCTTTCCTCGGACTAGTAACAACATGAGAAACTAACTTGCTCTGAGCTTTTTGAATGCAAGAGTTGTTTCTTTTATATTTGCATGTGTGTCAAAGTCTGGGACACAATAGGACCTTGGTAAGCATTTGCTGAAAGAATAAACCATTTGAGTGTTTTTAGAGGAGATTCTGAATATTTAAATCTTAATTCAAAAGTAGACATGCACTTCCCTGTGTTTACCTTAATGATGCTGAGGAAACGCATATTTCAAATGTAAGAAATTAGTCTTTTGTTATAGTAGAAAACATTTTGGTGCCTTCAGTTCACTATTAGGCATTGCAAACTGCCTTCCAGGTAGATAACAGAATTGATTACACAGCCAGAGCCCAATAAAAAGAGACATGAATGAGAAAAACGCATCCCGGGCAAACCAGGTATTTTCTACGGAGCAGTGTGAACACTGCAACAGCCTCGCCCCATCTCTATTAAAAGGAAAAGAAAATATTTATTTATAGAGCATACCTATTTATATATCATGTGCTACTTTACCAACCTTTAATCCTCATAATGCCCACCATAATGACCAGGAGCTAAGTATTATTATTTCCCTTTTAGAGAAAAAGAAACAGAGACTCAGAGAAGTTAAGTAACAGAGTCAGTCTGTGGTGGAGCCACGAGTCAACACCCCAAAGTGCTCTTGTTGTCAGACCAGGCTGCCTCAGGGCTTTCTAGATTCCTCTCCTGGGTGTCTGTCTTCCGTGTTTGCTGTAGGGTTTGGACGCCTTCCCATGTGAGTGAACCTGGCTCAGCCCGTGAGCAGGCAAACAGAAGCACCAGGCTCTGACAGGGTGCAGAGCAAATTCGCCAAGTCAGGTGGGCCGCGGACTGAGGTAGCTGGGCTGGACTTTGACCCAATGAATCAGCTCCATGGAGGCTGGGCAGTTGCAAAGGTAACTAATTTGCTGGAGATCTGAGGGCCAGGTAAGTCTTGGTAGATGTGGCACCTGGACTTTGACAGTCTCCAGGAGGAAAGGAGGCATTTGTGGACCAGGTCCCTGGAGCAGCGCCGAAGGAAGTTAGGACGCTGTCAGAGCAGGTGTGTGGAAGCCTAGCTGCTGTCTTTCCCTTCCACGGGCTAAGCTTACCGCGCTGTCAGAGCAAGAAGGGCAACATTGCCTTACTGGGGCCAGGGCAGGTCGTTCATATGAATGTGTGAGTGTGACTTGTTATCTAGATATAATCCCTTCATTTTGAGAATCTGAGGTGCTTTTCATCTGTCCTTCAGTATAACCTGAGGTCTAAATGGCTGGAGGTGATGTTTCTAGGCAACAAAATGATGTGATTTCAGTGAAGAGATTGGCTACTGTGCCTTTGCAGTTGGGGAAGGGCTGCTTAGTGAGAATATCTGGGGACAAAGGAAAAGCAGCTTTCTTCTCTTTCTGCTTACTTGTATGCAAATGATTTTGCGTTCCATGGGTCTTTGGGAAAGGCACACATACTCTTTCACTGTGTCTGGGACATTTTTCCTATCTTGGGATTTGCTGGCAAAGGCTCTCATTGCACCTGGGAGGCTTTTTCAAGGAAGGGGGCTGCGTAGGAAGGCAGGCATGTGTTCTCTTTAGTTGTGATTGACCTTGAGATGGAAGGCAGTTCTGTGCCTTGCTTTTTTTGTGTGTGCTGCTGTCTCATAGCTCTTGGCCTCACAGTTGTGGACCCTGACTCTCCGGTATTTGAGCAGAGTGACATCTCGGTTTCAACACCTACCCTTTTGACCTTTTGTTCCGATATGAATTTTAATATGGGGCTGGGAGCATTAGAAGTGGGAGCGAGTTAACTGATTCTGAGAATCTTGCAACTTAACCGTTCCCAAGGAAGACAAAAGGTAGGGGCCAACCTAGCCTGTGTGTTCACCTGATGCCAGAGAGTCTCTGAGCCAGAGTAAGGTCTGCAGTGTGCTTTTCCTTGCAGGTGCTCCCCTGTGATACAGGAAGAGGAAATTGGAAGGTAATCAGTCTTTGGAGCTATCTCCCATTTTGAAAAATAAGTGGAGCAAATCAGTTTGACACCAGGGAGATTTACAAGTTTATCTCTAGCCACGAAGAATTCTGAGACACGCTCTCTATTTTTTGTGTAAGCAAATCCAAACTTGCCTTTTGTTAGCTGCACTGGAGGAGGGGCAAATATAGCCATATACGAGGGCCAGGTGTTTCTGGGAGGTTAATATAAGGATTCTGAAAAGGTATCTCTTGAAGAGGTCAATTTCAACTTCTTTTTGTTTAGGAAATATCTTTAGCCAATCATACTATCCTAACCTCCATTCCTGATAACACTAACGATTATTTATCAAGCAATACTATACAATAGACAGCGTGATGGGGGTTTTCCATATGTTATCTCTAACTCAGACAATAGCCCTGCAAGGTAGTTATTGGGTGCCCATTTTATGGGCTTGAAAAGTTAACTAGCTAGTGAATAGCAGAATTAGGATTTGAACTCTGATCTAGTTATCTGTGAAGCCCACTTTATTTCTATGAAACCATAGGGCCTCCATAGGGAGTGTTAAATAAATATTTGTAGTGGAATATATGAAGAAACATTAATTGGGATTCCTTGATAGCATTTTTAGCTGCACCGATTATTGCTCTGTCCCCCAGGCCTCCATCTGTTGTTGTTCCAAATGCACTTTTTAATTTTTTAAGCAACATCAATGTAATGATCTAGTCTGTTATTTATTTCATGTGTTGCTTGAGATTTTTTCCAGATTTCTCTATGTCTGTGCCCATATGGTTTGTGTTAGATAGATTTCAAGGACCATAGCTGCTCTTTTCACAAAACCTAATCAATCCCCTGTTTAGAGATAGGCTTAAAATGTCTTTCCCCCTCTTTTGTCTACAGGAAGATAAAATAACTATACAACTGACTTAAAACCCAAGAGAAATTTGGAGGGTCAGGGATGGAATTTTGGGTTCCCCAGAGGCTGCCTCAGCCACGAGGGAGGCCCACAGCACCGGCAAATGATCCAGACCGAAGGCTTTGGAGGGATGGACATCACCGGCCTGGTCCTCACTCTCAGCATAATGGAGAGAAGTTCCATCAATGGCAAGATATCCGCGGAAGCCCCCAGCCACAGCAGGAGCCCAGGGGAGACCACCAGCATCCCCACTATGCATCCAGACCTGGGGAATGGCAGCAGCCCATGTCCGGGGTTGACTATTACGAAGGTGGTTATCGCAGTCAGTTGTATTCAAGGTACGGTATTAGGGCTTGGCGTGAACCCAACTCCTCTAAGTGCTTATGAATAGAGTGTTCTTTTCCTTTTATTTCTCCTCCTTGTATTTTTATTTTTTAATATTTCTTTATCCTAAATTGCCTTAGCTAAATCCTGTCCTTTCCCAGCCTGGTCTTTGGTGATTGAAGGTAGCCTTTCTCTTCTCTTTATTCCCTAGGGGAGCATCTTAAAGAAGTCATCACAGTGTGATAGGGTATTAGGGACTGAGTAGAGGGTAGAAAAAGTGATAAAATGCCAGAAGGCAGATGGAACTCTCTTGTTCTGGGATTGCAAAAGGTAATATATGTAGACTGTGGAAAAGCTTTGCTTAGGGACCCCTATGAGAAGGTCCTCAATGTTATTGAACCATTCTGACCTAGGGTTAACGTGACACCCCACCAACACCAAGAACAGTCCTAGTGCCTAGAAGAGGACCTTGAGTGTAATAAGCATACAAAAAAGTCTGTAATGAACGCATGGTAACAAAAAAAAAGCAACCTCAGAGTAAGCAGATACAAATTTGTAAACTCCAACTTCAGAAGGAAGAGGACACAGTGAGGTAATAGTCAGTTGGAGAATCTGGAGTTGCAGCTCCTCTGAGGTCTAATCGACAGCACCGAACTTAATATTTTATGGAATGTTGGAAGCCGTCTATGTTCTACTTTAGCTTTTCCAGTTGAGGCGATAGTTACCTGCTTATGATGAAGATTATTGCAAAGAATTTTGTCCCTGTGAAATATCAAGGGATTATTAGTCAATAAACACACTAATAACCTGATGTTCCCTTTTCTCCAATCTTTTTGGATTGTTGAATTCTCCAAGAAAGGAGTGTTAAAGACAGAGGCAATACCACATAAGAGAAATCAGATTTAAGATAGTCCAACTTAACCTTTTCATTTTGTTTCCATTTGCGATATGCATGGGAATTACCATGGTATGTTGGGGGTTTACACAGTCATCTCAGGGAGTGGTTTTCTTAGATAATGTCAGGACAGAGATTTCTAAAATAATATCTCCTTGTATGATTAGATGTGTCTATTTGGGGAGTAAGTTTTACTATAAAAATAAAATAGTTTTTTAAAAAAGAGTTTTAAATTAAAAGAAGAGCTTTACTTTAAAAATCTTAGCCTTGGGCGGCGCCTGTGGCTCATCGAGTAGGGCGCCGGCCCCATATACCGAAGGTGGCGGGTTCAAACCCAGCCTTGGCCGAACTGCAAAACAGAAAATTAGCCGGGCATTGTGGTGGGCACCTGTAGTCCCAGATACTTGGGAGGCTGAGGCAAGAGAATCGCCTAAGCCCAGGAGTTGGAGGTTGCTGTGTGACGCCACGGCACTCTACCGAGGGTGATAAAGTGGGACTCTGCCTCTACAAAAAAAAAAAAAAAAAATCTTAGCCTTGTTACATAACATATGCCCAGTCCTGCTCCAGTTCTGGATTTCCAGCTTATAGAAGTTGTTTAGTTTGTCAAGGTATTCATTGGTTTCTCTCTTTATCATGCTCATACTCAAATAACTACCCTTCTTTGTGATATTTTAGGCCAGGTTATGAGGATCTATATCAGAGCTATCACTCTGCAAAACTAAGGGAAGAATATGCTTATGGAAGTTATTACTATCATGGATACCCACAGTGGCTGCAGGAAGAAAGAGGTATGGAATAGTCTTCAAGGAGCCTCTGGGAGTTGGGGATGGTGCAGCTGGTCTGAAAGGCAGGGCAGGGACTGAAGGAGTCATGTTCAGAGTCTCACCTTGGGCATCCTTTCTTGGCCAGATGAGACCACTCCTAGATGTGTTGAGGAGAAGAGATAAAAAGGCATTTTATTCCTTTCTATGTGTAGATTATGGTACCAAAACTTTCATTATGTTACTAGCACTATCGGCAGTTAGCACTTCATCCATATTTTTTCTTATATTTCTCCTTATAGCCAACATTGTAGTCTCTGAACAATTAGTGGTGAAGTCAGTTTTTAAGGGCATGGAGTGTGTGCTGGGTTGTAATATGAGTCTGACCATCACTGTACCAGGAGGCAGCAGATATGTACCATATAAGTTTCATATCCTATACTAATCGGTATAGGGCATATACATTAATGGCAGCTTCTGACCTGCCAGCAAAAAGAAATCTGTCTTAACATTGAAAACACACACACACACCAACACACAGATCTTCACCATTGTATAATTGTATAGAGCTATACTAATTGGTTCAGAGAAGACCAAGGGGCATCTTACAGACTTCCATAGTTCTCACCTATTGATTTAATTCAATTTGGTAAATATGTTCTTAGACCTACTACACTCTTATAACTCAGCCTTACACCTTGTCAGTGTCTTTCTGAAAGAATTTTTTTTTTTTTGAGTGTCATCTGTTGCCCTCGGTAGAGTGCCACGGCATCATACCTCACAGCAACCTCAAACTCAGCCTACTGAGTAGCTGGGACTACAAGTGTCCACCACAATGCCTGGCTATTTTTTTTTTTTTAGAGGCAAGGTCTTACTCTTGTTCAGGCTGGTCTCCAACTCCTGAGCTCAGGTGATCCACCCTCCTCAGCCTACCAGAGTGCTAGGAGTACAGGCGTGAGCCTCCGGGCCAAGTCTTCTGAAAGAACTTTTGGAAACCGGAAATGACGTGTCTTTACTTTGTTTTCTCTGAGGGTGCAGTGCCAAGGCAAGGGAGTCCTTATGTCTGGTATGAAGAGCACCAAGATCAAAAGTACCTCCGTGAACATCATCATGAAAACCAGAATAGTCATTATGGAATAAAATATGAGACCCAGTTCCAGTAAGTGTAAAAGGAGAGGCCAGTTTGGCATGATTTGGTCATAGGGCATCTGATGCTGGTCCCTCACCATGGATAAGCGCATCTGCTTTGTTCTAGCTACAGGGATATGGGACTAGCCCTGGATGAGCCTGGTTGGCTGTGAACATGGACCCTGGGAGGAGAGATTCTTGTCCCTGAAAGGCTGTTTCGAGACCTGGGCTAGTCTGAGTCCTGTGAGGTTACTTGCGGTCATCCTAATGGAGGCCCTTAATTCTATGTTGGCCTTGGAACAAACGCAGTCCAGCAAAAGTCTTCATGACTGGGTCTTGCCTAGGGCTGAGCTGCTTCTCCTCAGTCCACTCCTGGGCCCTAAGTATAGGATATCCTCTTGGGATAAGGCAGAGGAGGGAAGAGACTTTTGCTTGAGTATCTTTCCTAGGGCCCTTAGCCCTGCTATTCACCAGCACAAGTGCTCCTTAAGCCATTCTGGGCTGTCAAATTGCAGAGACCAACCCTGCTCCTTGGGGTCTATGGCCACTTCTAACAACTGTGCTATGGAACCCAAGCTGGGATTAGTAGAGTGAGGTGGCAAATAGGAGAAAAATGCTTTTCCCTGTGTCACCCAGGCCATCCTGACACCTGCCAATGCTTTGGAGCAGAACAGCCTCTGGCAGGGAGCATGACAGCCTTGCTGGCTTGCCGAGGGCCCCTCTCACTGTTGCTGTCATTTTGTTGCAGATCTAATAGTCAGAACCCTTATAAAGACAGCCCTGCTTCTGACTCTGGACAGGAGCTGCCCAGGGAGCTGTTTCCAGAGAGTCTGCTTACTGGAGCCCAGAATAATAAGGTAATCCGAAAAGATGTGGGGGCTGGAGGTTGTGCCCATCTGTCACAGCTGACATGGTCAGCGGCGGCAAGGGCAGGGCAGGGTTCGCTAACTGTCTGCCGGGGCCCGTTCCTCCCTCCTGGCAAAGCCTCCGCTCATGACTCTCCCTTCCTTGCCTTCTGCTTCAGTTTTATAGGGGTTGAGGCCTGATCTGGCTCTATTGTATTTTTTGCAAATTGGCAGGGTCAGGAAATGTCTCCCAAGTTACTCCAAGGTGCTATTAAAGAGGAGAGGCTGCCCCTGGTGTTATGTGTTAGGGACCCCAGGGGATTAGCAATTTGGTTTGCCTAGGAAGTGGAAAGTTACTAGAATCTTTTAACTCAAGTTTGAAAAGTAGGGCTTGAAACCTTTCCTGACTTGTCAATGTCTCTCCCCTAAAATCTTACTGTGTGTATCAGCTGGACTGCTAAATGGAGCTTTTAATTTTTTTTAAATAGACTTTTTATATTGGAATAATTTTTGATTTATGGAAAAGTTGCAAGGATACTACAAAGATGAGCTCTTGGTTTTTGACAACCTTGTATTAATTTTGTTTCCCTGATTAGATTTCCATAATTTAGGGGGCAGTTTCTTCTGTAGACCTAGCTGAATAGGGCAGGGCACACATTATTGTGACTGACAGTAACAATACAGTAATGGTAGCTACATACATGTGTACAGCACTTTACAGTGTACAAACAGGAGTGAATTCAGGTGACTTCATTGTTTTACTCAGATTATCCTAGAATGTAAGTTCCATAAATTTTTTGTACACCTGTACCCGAGGGGAAAGCACAGCCCCTGGGGCATAATAAATGCTCATGGAATAGTTGGTGAATGAATACATGATACTTGGGGTATATAGGACAGATATTATTATATAAAAGATGAGGGTACTGAACTCAAGGAGCCTAAGTCACTTGTCTAAGGTCACAGCCACAGCTGCTGAGTATTAGACAAAGCCAAGATTTTAATTCAAGGCTCCCTGACCCTAGGGCCTGCACTCTCCACTGGGCTATTATGCATCCTTTGAAAAACACCTGTCAACCAAATTATTCCTTTTTCTCTTTTCAACACATCCATGCTCACAATGTTTTTTGGAAAGTTTGAATTTTGTTTCTTTGAAGGCACACTTGAGGGAACTAGCTCTCTGAAACTCCTTCCCATGTGTTTGATTGTGTCCACTTTCAGCAATCCCTGACCAGTGAGTCCAACCTTCTCCAGCAGCACGAATCTGGCCTCAGCTCCAGCAGCTATGAGCTCAGTCAGTACATGGCAGATGCTGGGCAGTGTGATACCATGGGTTTAGCTTGGAGTCCAGTTCAGGCCGGTACGTACTGAAGAGATCATGGGAGTTGACTGAGTCTGATGAGGAAGGCTAAGTAGCAAGTCCCTTGGAAAGTCATCTTTACCCTGTATTTCTGAGAATAGATCATTGTTTGCTTAATTTGCTTATGTAGGTCTCTTGGGTGGAAAGGCAAAATTTGGCTCCATTTCCTACCTTTTTGTTTATAATGGACATTGCATCATGCTGGGAAGGGAGGCTGGGAGAGGAGGTACTCAGCAGGGCTTTTAAGTAGCAGGTGAAGAAAGTAAAGACCAGAGAGAATTAGAAAAAGCAAAAGCAGGACACAGAGCATAATTGCTTTGTCTGGATGTAGGTGACTTCTCATCAGCATAGAGGCTATAAGAGCCAGAGATTTCTTGGGTTCTCACCAACACTGAGAGTCTGGGTTGAGTGCATTTGGACCTAATCATCAAATCCATGCATTAATATTCTTTTGTTTCTTTCTTTGTTTTTTTTAGACAGAATCTTACATTGTTGCCCAGGCTAGAGTGCAGTGGCATCATAGCTCACTGCACCCTCAAACTCCTGGACTCAAGTGATCTTCCTGAATAGCTGGGACCACAGAAATGAGCCATCATGCCTGGCTAAGTTTTTCTACTCTTGGTAGAGACAGGGTCTTGGTCTTGTGCAGGCTGGTGTCTTGAGCTCCTGACCTGAAGCAATCCTCCTGTCTCAGCCTCCCAAATCCATATTCTGACATGTTCTCAGAGGCTTACACCTGACTAGAGCATGGCATGTGGGCTTCTTCTAATTATGGAGCCCACTCAGACTCTTATCTCGGTCTTAGGTAGAATTTGGACAGAAATGTGTCTGTGGCATATTTCCAAAATCAAGAAAAATGGCAGAAGTAATGCTAACAATGTCCATCTGTGTCTTTTGGTCAGAGGATTTCTCCGCAGCTGGTCCCCAAACACCCATGAAGTTCTATATCCCTCATGTACCTGTGAGTTTCGGGCCTGGAGGTCAGCTGGTGTGTGTGGCTCCCAGCTCTTCTATTGATGAGCAAACAGCACTTGTTGAACTGCACAGCATGGAGGTAAATGCCATCCTGTGCCCCTGGCACTCTGTTCACCCAGCTCTTCCTAACTTAATTATCCTGCTTGCCTTTGCCTGAGCCCAGGCATCTCTGGGAGTGGGGTGCTCTTATGGGGATTTGGGCCATCACCTCCTGGATTGGGTGGTGGTGGTGGTACAGGAATGGGTGGTGCTCTTCTCTGAAAGAAGTGACGCTAGGGTTAAGTTTTTCCTGAGAAGCTAGTGGTTCGTCTTCAGCAACAGGAGAAGTCATTTTTCTCTTTCTGCTTTCTCTACAAGGCATTGAGCCACATCCTGGGACCATGGCCCTAGGATCTGATATAGGACTACACTGAAAGGGGCATGGGTGGGCACAATCTTGAAGACCAAATATAATTTTTTGTTCCAGATTATTCTTTATGATTCTGAAGAACAAGAGGAGATAAGAAGTTTTCCAGGACCCCTGATCAGGTAAATTATTATAAGACGTGCTAAAACAGGGCTTTTGAAATGTAGAAAATCTTGCCCAGATTAGCATTTTGGGGTATTTGTTCTTGGTTTCTATAAAAGAAAATGTCTATTCTTGTTGGATTAGAATTCTCTGTGCCACAAGATAGAACCAAATGTTCTCTGAGCCATTCTGACAAGCCATTCAGTAGTTGGACAGAAAGAAAAATTAGCTAACGGTTTAGAAATCTAAAATTAGTTCCATTTTGCAGCGGTTACAGGGTAGGAAGTTTTACTGTTCTGTGTACTTGATAGATATTAGTAGATAAGTGGAGCACAGCCTGGGAAATCACAGACAAGTGGATCATAATGGAAAAAATTCTTCCAACAGTGGCTTTTTTTCTGGAGAGAAATACCACTGGCTGTGTTGGAGTTACTGAACAGCATGCTAGTCTGCCCTCTGCAGGATTTATCTGGAACTGCTTTTAAATTCCCAGTCAATTCTGATGCTGAGTGTCCTTTTGTTGAGGGGAGTCTTGGCGAGGTGACTGAGGACCTGGGTCCTAGGCCCAGGCATCCTAGTGACTAGCAGTGCCAAGGAGGACAGGTCGGTTAGCCCTCTCTAAGCCATAGTTTTTCCTCTGAGAAGTGATATAACATCTGCTTTGTCTATTCTAGACTTGGCTATGAATCTCAAGTAAGATTATGCATGTGGAAGCCCTTCAAATATTATTAATACTCTATAAATATATTCTTATCATGAAGCTCCTCCAAGAAAATCCCCATATGGTGTTTGACAGCTCCTTCAAGTAAAAATGAGTGCTGTCTCTAATTCTTACACATAGGTACAGATGAGGGATAGAAGACCAAGTTTGGTATTCAGACATTGGGGTATGGGTCCCAACTTGGCTTTATTTATATTGGATGATCTCAAGCAAAAGAGATTGACATTTTACTGAGCACTTAATATGTGCCACACAATTTGCTAATTCCTTTTGTATGAAGGTAGGTTTTCTTGTTGACCTTATTTCATGGAAAAAAGCTGAGGTTCAGAGGAAGCGAGACACTTACCTAAACTGAGATGTGGCAGGCTTGGATTTAGACCAAGGGTTGTCTGACTCCACAGTGTGTGGTCTTCCCTGCTATCCTTTGCAGTCACTTCAAGTCTCTGGGTCTCAGTTTCCTCATCTGTGAAATGGAGAGGATGTATGAGAGAATCTCAGAAGTCCTCTCCTGTAGTACAATGAAATAACTCTCCTATAGCTGCAGACTTAC
This sequence comes from Perodicticus potto, assembly GCA_963574655.1. Lineage (NCBI taxonomy): Eukaryota > Metazoa > Chordata > Mammalia > Primates > Lorisidae > Perodicticus > Perodicticus potto. The sequence goes on along the minus strand of CAUYRH010156267.1, from coordinate 8,553 downwards.
CCCAGCCCCAGCCCAGCCAGCATACACACACTCTCAGAGAAACCTGGGGTCCTGAACAGGGGAAATATCTGCTCTCTCACCATTTGCTTCCCAATATTTTTCCACAGGGAAGATGTACACAAGGTGGATATCATGATGTTTTGTCAGCAGAAAGCAGTTCAGAGCCGCAAATCTGAGATACCAGAGATCAGAGACTCAGCTCTACTGTGGCAACTATTGGTTCTCCTTTGTCGCCAGAATGGGGTAAGTCACTGCTTTGATGGGCAATCAGGTGCAGGCTGGACCGAAATTTTAGGTCTTCCTGGGATAGATATGATTTGGTTTATGGTATGATTATGAAAATCAATGTGGACCGCTTATGGTGGCTGGTGGTGCAGGAGGCAGAGGCAGGATGATTCCTTGAGCATAGAAGTTCAAGAGCAGTCTGGGCAACATAGTGAGACCTCATCAATCAATAAATAAGTAGGTGGATAGGTGATAGATACGTAGATAGATAAGTAAATTGCTCGCTAGTCTGCAAAGAAGCAACGGATTGCTCCAAGGGGGGAAAAAATTGCTCACATTTCAATGCCAGTTTGTCAATGTGAACGTTTCCCTGATGCACTTCGTCCATGGCTTGGGGTTATTATACCCTTCCTGGGTCTCTGCACCAGCCACGTAATACGCCTGTGAAATTGTGAATTTTTCCATCAGTTTTGTGGCTCCTGATAGGCAGAATTTAGCCAAGGTGATGATGCTGAAGTTTGGAACACAGTAATTCAAGGAAGGACTGCCTTGTGTTTGCATGACTGGCCTCCTTGGGAGGAAGGTAGACACCCTGGTGCCTGCCTTCTCAGGCGTGGGCGGCCAGCATGACGACTAATAGGATGCTTTCCCGGGATGACCCTCTTTGCCTTACAGTCCATGGCGGGCTCTGACATCGCTGAGCTGCTGATGCAGGACTGTGGAAAGCTGGAGAAGTACAAGAGGCAGCCCCCCGTGGCCAACCTCATCCATCTGACTGATGAGGACTGGCCGGTCCTGAGCTCTGGGCCTCGGAACCTGCTCACTGGGGAGATCCCGCCCAGTGTGGAGACGCCTGCGCAGACAGTGGAGAAATTCACTAAACTGCTCTACCACGGAAGGAAGAAGGTAAATACACTCTTCCTTCATACTTGTTTTATAAAAAGCAACCACCATCCCTCTCCATTCTTCCTCCAATTATATGACTAGTATATACTCATTTTAGAGAGCACATCAGAAGTTCAGAAAGGTATAAAGAAGAAAATAAAACACCACCACAGTCCTACTATTAAAAGATAACTAACATTGGTTAACATTTTGGTATGTTTAGTTCCAGCATTTTAATTTATATATATTATATTAAAAATAAAATAAAATTATACATACATTTGTTTATTTCTATATTTTTATTGAAAATTATATTTTGAAATATCCCCATGGCGTTAAATGTGCTGCAATAGCTCTATTTTAAAAAAGGGTGGCTCATGCTTGTAAATCCTAGCACTTCGGGAGGCTGAGGCAGGTGGATTGCCTGAGCTCAGGAGTTTGAGACAGGCCGGGGCAAGAGTGAGACCTCGTTTCTACCAAAAATAGAAAAACTATCTGGGAGACCAAGGCAGGAGGATTGCTTGAGCTCCAGACCAGCCAGAGGCAGAGTGAGATCCCATCTCTAAAAATAGCTCGGTGTTGTGGCAGGCACCTATAGTCCCAGCTACTCAGGAGGCTGAGGCAAGAGAATTCCTTGAGCCCAAGAGTTTGAGGTTGCTGTGAGCTATGACTCCAGAGCAGTCTACCAGGGGCAAGAAAATGAGTCTCTGTCTCAAAATAAAAAAAAAAAATAGGAAAACTAGCTGGGTGTTGTGGTGGGCACCTGTAGCCCCAGCTACTTGGGAGGCTGAGGCAGGAGAATCACTTGAGCCTGAGTTTGATTCTGTTTCGATCACTGCGGATTTGTAATATAACCTGAAGTCTGGTAGAGTGTTGCCTCCAGCTTGTTTTTATTACTAAGAATAGTCTTGGCTATACATTTTTTTCTCCTGGTTCCATACAAAACAAAGACTATTTTTTTCAGTCTATATTAAGAGATTGTTAATGGGGATTGCAATGGAATCTGTAGATTGCTTTGGGTAGTATAGGCATTTTGACAATGTTGATTCTTCCCAGCCAAGAGCATGGTATGTTCTTCCATTTGTTTATGTCTTCTGCTATTTCTTTTCTTAGGGTTTCATAATTTTCTTTGTAGAGGTCCTTCACCTCTTTTGTTATGTACATTCCTAGGTATTTCACTTTTTTGTGAAGCTACTGTGAAGGGAATCGTGTCCTTGGTTTGCTTCTCAACATGGCTGTTATTGGCATATACAAAGGCTACTGATTTGTGGACATCGATTTTATACCCTGAGATGTTACTATATTTCTTGATCACTTCCAGGAGTCTTGTGGTTGAGTCTCTGGGATTCTCTAAGTATAAGATCATATCATTGGCAAAGAATGAGAGTTTGATGCCCTCTTCCCCCGTTTGGATGCTCTTAACATCTTTCTCTTGATGGATTAATTGCATTGGTTAAAACTTCCAGAACTATGTTGAATAGTAGTTGTGATAGAGGACGTCCTTGTGTGATTCCAGTTCTAAGTGGAAAAGCTTGCAGTTTTACTTCATTCAGTATGATGTTAGCTATAGGTTTGTCATAGATGACTTCAATCAGTTTAAGAAATGCACTACCTATGCCTATGTTCTTAAGTGTTCTTGTTAGTAAAGGATGCTGAATTTTATCAAATGCTTTTTCTGGATCTATTGAGATGAACATATGGTCTTTATTTTTTCTTCTATTGATAGGGTGAATTACATGTATGATTTGTGCATGTTAAACTAGTCTTATATCCCTGGGATCATTAGGTCAATTTTTGTATTTCCTTTTGGTGGTTTTCTATTTTCCCTTTGATTCCCTTGTTTTTGTTTTTGTTTTTTTTTTTTTTTTGAGAAAGAGCCTCAAGCCGTCTCCCTGGATAGAGTGCCGTGGCTTCACAGCTCACAGCAACCTCCAATTCCTGGGCTCAAGCGAGTCTCTTGCTTCCACCTCCCAAGTAGCTGGGACTACAGGCGCCCACCACAACGCCCGGCCATTTTTTGGTTGCAGCCATCATTGTTGTTTGGTGGGCTCGGGCTGGATTCGAACCTGCCAGCTCAGGTGTACGTGGCTGGTGCCTTAGCCTGTTGAGCCACAGGCGCCGAGCCCCCTTGATTGTTTTTAACATCCATACTCTAAATTCCCTTTTTGTCATTTCCATACTTTCTTTATGGGTGGAATCCTCTGTGGTAGCTGCCTTGTGATCCCATGAAGGGGTTGATCTGTTCTGGTTTGGGAAGTTGCCAGAATTATTTTGTTTATTCCTCTTCATGTGTGTTTCTTCTTGTTCACTTCCTTCCCTTCCCTTCTCCTTTCACTTCCTCCTTCTTAGTTTTCTTTGTCATTGTGCTAGGGTGTTGGAGTGGCCTTTTGGTACAGGGACAAAAAGTAGAGGAGAGAAAAATAGAGGACAGAAAAGAGTAAAAAGGGAGAAAAGCTTTTATGTTTACATTGATGGAGCTGGAAAATATTCTTCTTAGTAAAGTATCTCAGGAATGGAAAAAAAAATCCAGTGTACTCAGCACTACATGAAACCAATTTATAATCACTCACACTTGCATATGAAACACAACTATAGCCTAGGATTAAGGAGGGAAGGGGAGGACAAGGGGAACGGAGGGAGGTGGGTTGATAAGGGAGGGTTAACACGGGACCACACCTATGGAGCATAATGCAAGTACAAGTTGGATCTATCAGGTGTAGGACACAAATGTCTTAATGCTGCAATTGGGTAAATAAGGTGAAAGCTATGTTGATTAGTAGCATGTAAGCACTCCAATTTGTACAAATAATCAACACATTGAATCCCATAATGGCATAAATGTATGATATATGTATAAATGACTTAATAAAAAAAAAAAGGAGAAAAGAAAGGTGAATAAAATAATTTTTTTTTCTTTGAGACAGAATTTCACTATGTCACCCTCGTAGAATGCTGTGGCATCACAGCTCACAGCAACCTCAAACTTTTGGGCTTAAGCAATTCTCTTGCCTCTGTCTCCCAAGTAGCTTGGACTATAGGTGCCTGCGGCAACTCCTGGCTATTTTTTGTTGCAGGTGTCATTGTTGTTTAGCTGGCCCGGGCTGGGTTTGAACCCTACCAGCCTTGGTGTATATGGCTGGCAACATAACCACTGTGTCACAGGCGCCGAGCCAGAAAAAAAAAAGAGAGAGAGAGAAGAAAGACAGAATGAGAAAAATAGGAATGGTAGAGGTGTTGGGCAGGACGCGTGGACCAGCACTCATAATCCTAGGACCCTAGGGAGCCAGGGCAAGTGGATTGCCTGTGGTCAGGAGCTCCTCAACAGCCTGAGGAAGAGCAAGACCATGCCCCCAGCAATTGTAGAAAAAAGTCAGCTGTGTGTCATAGTGGGGACCTGCCAAAGCAGTCCTTTGGGAGGCTAAAGCTAGGGGGATGCCCTAGCTCAGGGGTTTGAGGCATCTGTGAACCAGGCCAATGCCATGGTGCTCCACCCCAGGCCTCACAAGCAAGACTCTGACCCAGAAATAAAATTCAGAACAATAGAACAAAACAGACCAAAGATAATAAATAAATAAATAAACAAAGAAAGAAAGAAAGAAGAAAAGGGATATCTTGGTTCTCATTTGAGAAATTTATGAAGGAAAAATGGAACAATGAGAAAAGAAAAAAAATTACCATAAAAAGAAAGAAAAAAGTATAGAAAAGAGAGAAGATGAAAAAGAAAAAAAGGGAAAAAAACTCATCACAAAGAAATCTTGATATAAAAAAGGCAAGAAAAAAATTAGTAATTAAAAATATATGTGGCTTCCCCTTTGATCCCATAATCCCACTTCTAGGCATCTGCCCAGAAGGAAAAAAAAGTCGTTTTATCATAAGGACATTTGCACTAGATTGTTTATTGCAGCTCAATTTACAATCACCAAGATGTGGAACTATGGTATATATATACCATGTAATACTATGCAGCCATAAAAAGATGTATTAACCTGGATGGAGTTGAAACACTTTCTTCTTAGTAAGGTATCACAACAATGGAAAAGCAAATATCCAATGTACTCAATGCTAATATGAAGCCAGCAGACAATCTAATACATGCCACATACCAACACTCAATTCAATTCAAGGTAGTGGAAGGGGAAATGAGGGAGGAAAAGAGGGGATTGGTGTGCTCCATGGAATACTATTCAGCCATAAAGAAAGATGGAGACTTTACATCTTTTGTATTAACCTGGATGGAGTTGAAACACATTTTCTGAGTAAAGCATCACAAGAATGGAAAAGCAGGTATCCAATGTACTCAATATTAATGTGAAACCAGTATATGATCTAATACATGCAAAATAAGAGAAAAACTCAATTCAATTCAAGGTGGGGGGCAGAGGAAATGAGGGAGGGGAGAGTGAGGAGGAGAGAGGGGGATTGGTGTTCTTCCACTTAATGGACACAATGTAAGGATATTGGCATACCTTTTGAGTGTGGGACACAACTACAAGATGGGCTCTACCTAACATATGCAAATATTGCAACCTAGTTATGGACCCTCACATTAACCTGAAATAAAATAGAATAATAAGATAAAAATAGAGATGGGAGGAAGAAAAAAGAATATATAATGCAATACATTGCCTGGACACTGGGTGGTGCTCCAAGTTTAGGACACGAAAAACCACACTGCTGCTTCTGCCTGCTGTGGGGACAGGAAGTCACTAGCTGGTTGCTGTGGAGACCTGGTCTTGTTTTCCTGATTTATTTGATTTTAATCTGGGTGAGGTTGCTCCACTGTGGTTCAGTCCCTATAGGGTTGGAAGCCTGAAACGTATGTCAGACTTTTTGAGACTCATGCCTTGATTTTCCAAACAGTTCCCTGAGACCCCAAAGGGGTTCTGTATGGTTAGCGGATTTGCCCAACTGGCAGTGTCTATGTGGGAATCAGCCCAAGGGTGTCTGCCTGTGCCCAACAGGCTGAGTCAGAGCCTGTCACACATGGGGAGAGGGGGGTCACTGGAGGCTGTTCCTTCCCTGCGGCTCTCCTACAATGGTGGCACCTAGGACTGCTGGCTCCCCTCCAAGCAGTTTCAGGGTCCAAACCACTCTCCCACACCATTCCCCTCCCATGTGGGCTCAGGCCTTCCCAAAACGACTCCAGCGAGCTCCCAAGTTCAAAAACCTGTCGAGTGCTATCCTTGCTTCCAGCCTTTGCTGCTGGCACCTCAGAGACAAGCAGGATCTCAGCTCCTGCTCGTTTCTCCCTGCTCTCCTTGCCTGGAAGGACAGTCTCCACTAGAGTTCAGTCAGGTCCCTGGTCCGACGGGGTGTGACGGGGTGATGGAGACTCTTCTGTGGGGCTTGATCGCTCAGGGATTCCAAGCGTAGGCTTTGTCCCTGGGTCTTGGCCTCCCTACACCCAGCTTCTATGTGGATTTTCCTCTGCTCCTTGGTTCCAAGAGTCCCATGCTGTCTCACTGTGCCTTTGCAATGATATATCTGGATGGGAAAATCCAATAAGAGGTGGCTGGAGTCCCCTGACCCCAATCACGGAGATGGGGAGATATCTAATCTGCCATCTTGGAACCGACCTCTTTTAAATTTATTTTTAATTTTTCCCAATTAATTTTTTTTATTTGTATATATTAATAAAAGTGCAGTTTTTTCATACTCATCAAACTTTATTTATTTAAAAATACTAGAGGGCTATGAATGTTTTTATTACATGGATACACAGGGCTATTTCGTTAAATTGATTGATTGCATCGAGGTGAAGTTAGGGCCTTCAGTGCATAAATCACTGAAGCAACACACATTATACCAACCAAGCAACTTCTCATCATCCACCTTAAATTTATTTTTTCACTATATACTAGGGACTTGTAATTTCACCAGTGATTCATTTATTCAACAAACATTTATTAGCAGCTATTACTTTTAAGACATTGAGCCCAGTGGGGGATACAGATATAAATCAGCAATGAACTCTTCCCTTAAGAAAGATAAATAATGACCATGACAACAATAGCAACAAAAGCAAAGATTTTGAGAATACTTTCTACTTGCCAGGCACTTGCTTACATGTATTATCTTATATATCTTCATAGAAACCTTGTAAATTAGGTTCTCCTTGTTTTATGCATTTACAGATGAGTGAAGTTAGCAAGTGATAGAGCCTGGAGTTTAGATGTAGGCAGTGTGATGCCTGATTTGGGGCTTCTAACCACACACCATACCACCTTTCATAGCCTGACCCAAAGGTAGGCAAGAGATAGATGGATACTGCACGGGCTTGGAATTATTTGCCAGGATAAGGTTATAAAAATACATCAAAATGTTTATTCATGTTTGACTGGGCTTTTATTTCAGGTGCTGTGTGAAAGTGACCAAATCCCTGATATTCAAAGTTTGATATCCTTGATATAAATTCTCAATTTCTTTAGTTATTCTAAGTTATTCCTCCATTAAAAAGATTATTAAATAGCTAACACATCCAAAAGGACTAACTCTTCATGTCATTGTTTTATTTGCATTGTATGTGTGGCTTAATTCCCTACATGTGTCTGCTTAAATTTGCATTCTATCTCTCTCCCAATAGGATTACATGGGGGAGGTGTTGGGAAGGTTTAAGAACTTTCCTTTTGTTCTTTTCTTTTTACTTTTTTTTGAGTGTCGTGTCATCAGCCTAGCTCACAGCAACCTCATGTTCTTGGGTCCAAGCAATCCTCTTTCCTCACCGTCCTGAATAGCTGGGACTGTAGGCACCCACCACAATGCATGGCTAATTTTTTCTATTTTTAGTAGAGATGGGGTCTCGCTCTTGCTCAGGCTGTTCTCAAACTCCTGAGCCTAGTGATCCTCCCGAACTCAGCCTTACCAGAGTGCTAGGATTACAGGTGTGAGCCACCGTGCACAGCCAAGAACTCTTTTTTTTTGTGTGTGTGTGTGTACACATTTAGTTTTATTGTAACAAAGCAACTTGTACACTTTTAACGTTTAAAACTGAGCATCATCTTTCCTTTCCAGTGCAACAAAAAAGAAAATTTAAAAATAAACAGGAACAAAATTACAATAGAGAATGTCAATTTCAAATAAGATCCTACAGGTTCTGCTGATTCTCCCATTTGAGTGGCAGGGCTCAAGTCATCATTAGGAGAGAATTTCTTTTAAAAGTGTCATCTTAAACTGCAAGGATGACCGTTAAACATCACAATTAAACATGCTAAAGGAGAAGCCATGTGGTCAAAATGCCCACTTAACCCACCCAAACATCTCAAACCCACCCTCTGCTAACCTTCTATACCCCATTTTTTAAAGTTTTTTTTTCTTTTTTTAAACAAGAGAAAGTAGACAGATACATGTTGGTAAATGCTAACTGTCCATATTCACATAGAGACACAGTGTACTCTCTGAGCCCAAAATACAGAGAAAGGAAGAAAAAAGCTAGAGTTCTATGCA